>JAHZNC010006642.1:0-45190 GCA_027744095.1 Zhuqinia jingwanae | reverse complement strand
GATTGCTGCCAAGAAAGGAAATCACGCCCTCGTTTCTTAAAAGGCTGGAATTCGGAAAACAGTATATGTCTGCTGCAGATCAAGATTGACAGCATTTTTGCGGCAACAAAAATGTAACGAGACAACATTTTTATTTTCGTTCAACTAATAATAATACATAAAATTTACATGATCTTTATAGTTTTCTAACTATTATGATTACTTATAATTATTTCTTTCATCCAAAAAAGTTCACCCTCCGTTTAATGTTTTAATTTATTATTATAAATTCTGTGTCAACGGGTTGAATACATTTTTCTTGAAGGAATTATCAGAACAATAACTGTAATTTTACATTTTAAAAAAATCACTCTTTTTGCAAATTGCACTCTTAAATAAACTGTATACTCTTTAAACAAAAATGAAAGGGAACTGCAACCTGGATCAGATTGAAGATCAGGTCACTTTTCAATAATACGTCACCAGTGTTTTCCAACGTTGTATATAATGTATTGTAACGAGATGAGCGAAAATTTATTGATCGAAATCGTATTGAAAGTATTATTATAACATATTTGGCCTTCTGCCACCGTTAAATATAATAAGTGATAATCAAAAAAAATGGCTAACAAGCTATTATGTTTTCCTATACGCATACTACAATTATTATTATTATTATTATCATTATCTTTATTTCTACAATAATATGATACTATATTATACCGTTTGAAATCGTTTTAATTTATTTAATCCTTATATGGAAATTGGCCATGTCCCTTGTCTTCAGTTCAACATGAAATTTGTGAATAAATGTACCTGCTCTCAAATGTTTATTTAGAAAACTTAAAAAAACGCTGGTGTGCAATATGAGACTTATTATTACACGTTTTATTATATTCATTGTTCAAGTGATTGTGTATATTAGGCATTGTCTTAAAATTTCCAGAGTAGAGGTAATATTGTAATTTATGTGAGTTCATTAACTCTCTGAAACTGTTTCCCTCTGGTTATAATATTGCATCACGTGTTGTTGAGTAGTTGGTTCTTGGTAGTGTGTGTAGATCACCCGGAGAAAGAAAAAAAGATCAGAGACCTGTGTGCTGAATGATGATATGATGATGATGCTATTTGCGTTGATGACTACGACTCCCAAATAGTTGACGCTGTTGGCTAATATGCGGAGTAGATAATTCACTAAAAAAAATGATTTCATCTCTATAAAACAAGTAAATCCTGTGATGCATAAATAATAATGTACATGTGCATTTTTTTTATGTAAGTCTGGGTGGTGGTTCGTTGTAGGATATATTAGAGTATATAGCGCCAGGAAGGTGCTGGTGGTGATATGATGGTAGCACCCCATTATGATTACAATGATTATACAATCCTCCTCCACTCTCTTCTATAATATATTATACGCTTGTTATTATTGCTGAAATAATCTTCTTGAGCTGGTTATCTTTCTCAAAGCCTTCTAGCAACAACAATGAATAATGTCGCTCTATGCTGTTGTTGTTGTAATCGACCAGTGGCCAGTCACCGTGGCCCCACCACTAAGAGTCAGATTTTGCTTATTACAACCATTTTCGAAAAAGGCATGCCTGTAATCGAGCATAGATTATTATGTGGACATGAGAACTTTTTTTTTTCAAGCAAAAATCTCATCTTCCGTAATATATGATATGAGAAAGAACCACGATGGCGACAAGGAGCCGCCAAAAAGTTATACGAACAAGTCAATGGCAAAACAGACTAGTTTTCTTCTCTCTCTCTCTCTCTCCCGTTCGCATATTACTTCAACTACTTCTAAAACGTCCTGTCTGCCTATGGCCTGCTTGCTACTCTTCTTCTTTTGGATAAAAACATATAAAAAATATATTATCTCATCTCTCTCTCTCTCGTCGACTCGTTGTCTGTTCATTGTTGATGGTGCCAGGCTTCTGCTCTTCTTGCTCTCCCTAGTCTGGCCAAGAAAGATGAGAGTTTTTGGTAAATGTGTAAAAGGAGAAGTAGAAGAAGAGCACTTACTTTCGTCAGTCAACTCTCTCTCTCTTCTGTTGATATACTATACAAGTAAGTACTCTGCTGTTTTTATATATGTTCTTGAGACCGGACTCAACGACTCCGTTCCGTGTGTTGAAACAACTTATTTGGCTTTACCAAATCAAGTCTAGTGGAGGATGATGATGATGATATGATGTAAAGTAAACCATGTAAAAATGTAGTATGTGTATATATGAATGTCTTCTCATCATGTTTGTCTCTTCTCAATAATATCTTTTTCTCTCCAAAGTTCCATTATTATTGTGTGTATCTCTGCTGTTTACCATTTTTGTGTGTGATATGGCGTTTAGGTTTGTAGCACGACGACGAGATATAAGAATGATGATGATGATGACGACTATTACACTTACACACTTAAGTAAAAAGGATGAATTAACCTACATGGCATAAGTTGTCAGCTGGAGTGTCCATGTCTCCAGATATCATCCAGATGATGATAATAATAATAGTAATGATTTTCCTGCTCTCATTTACTACACACCGTTTTTTTGATTACCCCCACCGTAGTGTTATGTTAACTGTTAACTCACTACATTGAAGGATTATTATTATTACTATAGTTTATCACCATCACCACCACTTGGTATAAAATGAAGGTTAGAGATTTGTCGTACAAATCCTTGCAGTTAGCAGATTGATGCATTATTTGATTGTTTATGTTGTGTGGTTTGACGAAGAGAGAGAGAGAGAGAGAGAGAGTTGAATTTTCCCTTTTAGTACTACCGTGTATTATAAAATCTCGTGCAGTATGCATATACCTACTTGTTCTTCACAGACTTTGTTAGCTATCCTGGCGTCCGTCTGTTGAAAAATCCCAGAGTCCTCCAGCTGAAAATCATGTCGACATCCTGCTGAGTTGCTAGTTAAGTGTGTCTTCTCCCTCCAGCTACCGAGATTCATTTCTTTCCCTCCCTCCACTCACTCCATACAGCTCTGTCGCTCATTTTACATGACGTTTATAGTGTGGCATTGGTTTGGGCTCTTCAAAGGATTTTTATGAGTCGGGAGTGGTACAAATGATGAAGGATGGAAAATTGAGCATGATAAAAGGTAAAACATTAACAATCATTAGGTTCTGTGGGAGGGTGACTACTTTAAACAAATTTTTATTGTTTTCCTCTCCACTCCATCGTTCCGTAATTACTCGGCTCATTTATCAGCTTGTATATTGTTTGCTTAACAGGAAGTGTTCAGGATCATCATATTACTTGTTTATTTAAGCATGGAGAAAAAAAAGAGAATTTGTTCTGCATAAACTAATATTCATCTTTATCATCATCATCATCATCATGCTGGTTATTCTTTTGTCTTTTCCTATTCCTTCAAACCTATTATCGTCCACGTTGGCTTTTATGCTCACCCAAAAAAAGCACTCGATTAGCATGATGATATGAGTAAGTTAAGTAAATAAAATATAAGATGTCTGAAGAAGAATGGCAGACACTGGAGACATGAAAATGGGGGGATGGAGACTGAATGGATGAAATTATTCACCGGGTGTTTGCTTCAATTTTTTTTGGCTTGCTATTATTATTGTGTTTGGCTGGCATTTATAGGTATTTCTGGAACGCTGTTATATACGTTTGCTGATGGTACATATATAGGCAACAGAGCAGCAGCGTTATCCATAAACCCCATCCATGTACCAGTCAGCAGTCCGCGTGGTTGCCGTTTGCAATCATCTTATATAATTCCGGTCCCGGCGTGGCGGCGAAAAGGCGACTACTCCGAGGAGACGTAATCGATAGAGTCACGACATATAATGTACTATATACACACATTTTTATCCACGCAAGGAATTCACATATTATGCATACATACATAAAATACATACCTTTTCACATTATAATGGAGTCACCATAGTTCCTCCAGAAAAAAAAACTACACAAGCTTTAACTTCGCTACTAAACTCGTTGTCGTTACAAACATCACATTACATCAGCAAACAAATAGCTTTAGTTTTGTGGCAACAATGTCGAAATAACGGCGACGACGACGACGACGTATGTATAGACCTTGGATCATTAGAGTCCTTCTTTCTCCGCTTTACACATGAATTACTTTGCCATGATTGCGTGCAAAATTAAGTAAAAATCTCGGCAATAGTAATAAATTGACCTTCATTTGAAGTGCATATATATTATAGGTACATATCATATATTATGCATACATACATATTCGTCTAAGCTGACTGACAAGCTCAATAGGAGGGAGTACAAGAGTTAATATGTAATTTGTTGTGTGGCTCTTGGTTGCTTGTGGTCCTCAGCCGTAGCCCACACCGTTTCTAAACCGCATATGTTAATTCCAGATGAGTTACTAATGAAATGCATTCCTTCTTTTGGGGTCACGAACAAAATTTCTAAGCTGCTTTTCATTTCTTTTTAATACTCCCTGTGGTAATAAAAGAACCTGTGTGAGTTCTTTCGATCCGATTCATTTCAGAGAAAGGATATCAAAATATTCATTATTATTACCCATATCCTTGGTTAATTAGCTCAACATGATTTTCATTGTCACGATGAACTAATTTTCTCCGTATTCTCGCCAGATATTAGATATTCATGCGCATATTATGTGGTCATGTGAAAAAATTATACTTGTCCAATATTCAAATGAAGAATACAAACGAATAATAATAACATGCTTCCAACAACAACACACTTTCCTTCTCTGGATCGTTTAATATGGCAATATTCGTTACAATTAGGTTAGTTTTTTTTAAATTGTACTGTTATACATACATACGAGCATCGTATGCATACATTCATTTTATACAGATGAAGAAGTAGCAGTATTAGTAACATTACGACTTTTCTGATGCCTACAATAAGGATAGAAGAATAAAGAAGTGAAGCTCTTCTTAAGAAACTTTTTAGTTACAAAAAAATTATCCATAAATATAAATGTGGGTTTACCTTTCTTTTTTTTCTCCAAAGAGATAGTCCACCAGACTAGACGCATCAGCCAACAGCATTATGATCATCATTACCGTCGTCATGACTATATATTGTAGTAGTATGGTTACATCATATTATCATGCTTTTTACATGAATAACTTTTTTTTTTACAAAGAAGTACAAATTGTGGGATTCCTGTCGCCACATAACTAACTCAAAATCACTGTTAATTGCAACAACTCTCTCCCGCAGAATTGCCAACACAAATGCATAAAGCCGCCCATTTTTTAGGTAATAAAATAAATCCTTTTCAGCTTATTCTCTCTTTTTTTTCTCTTCTACTACTTCCACATAGTACAACATACATAACCACTGTGGTGTGCGTACAATTACAAGTTACTAAAAGAGTGCCCAAATGTTTATTGAGCACCCTTAGTCGTTCCCGTATCCCCCCAGAAAAAAAAACTATTCAACAAAAGAGAATTATTATCGGAATACTTTTTTTTTACTGAAAGAGAGAGAGAAAAAAATTGAAGTTTCATCATCATCATCATTATCATCGTCGCGTCGCCTTTCCCACAAAAAAAAAGTTGTTGTTTGTTATCGAGCATACGCCACAGATGAAAGGATAAGAACTGTTCAAGTGATTCTTTTCCTTTTTTCCACAGAAAGATGTCATTTGGAATTTATTTAGAGCTACCTATCTTCAAGTTTTCTTGCTAAAAAAGATGCGCCAGTGATCATCTTTAAAAGAGTTGGCTGCTGTGTAGCATTTACGTACGGCACCACCAAAAGGCAAGACGGACGACGCACACACACACACATACCAATGCAAAAATGAAGATATGATCTATAATCTTCCATCCATGCCAATTTTTTTTTGTAGTTATCAAGAAAACATGTTTCCACGAATGAGCAGTAGTCGCCACTCCACTGTCTCCAGTCCGATTATATACAAACACAAATATATACCTATATGTATTTAGGTACATACTTTTGTTGTTTTGGGCTAATGTATATTTGTTATAGTTGATTGTTGTACATTTTTTTAAAGAAAAAAGAAGAAGAGATTACAGTATTTTTCCCGACACCGGTAATCAAGTGAACATGCTATTATGTTCATAGTTTTAGTACACAATCGTGCATATTATATCTATTTTATTATACCCACACAAAAAAGGAATGGGCAAAAAATGGTAAAAGTTGTAAGAAATCTCTCATAATATTCTCTGGAACTGGGAAGTGTGACTACACGCGTTCCATTCAACTGTCACATCGTCATATGTGCATTTTATCGAAAGAGGAAAAACGCAGAAAAAAAGAGAGGAGGAAACGGGGATCACCACTGGCGACTTTTTCTCATCATCATATTAACCGAGCTGCTACCACCACTTTGACTTGTTCTTATAGCCGTACGTAGCTGAGTAGGAAAAGTAAGCAGAGTAGAAAAAGCATTAGACGAAGAAAAAAGTACATAAAAAATCTTTGCAAATGGGAACAACAGTGGTGGTGGTGGTGGTAGTGGCGGCGACGGCGACGAATGCATAAGACGTCGACTACAACGGATGGAGACATACAGATTGGATGCAGTAATATAGTGTTTTCCGCCTGTGTCTCCACTTTTTTCAAGTGATTCTTATTGTTCCTCATAATATGTATGATGTTTTAGGTAGGTACATATATGCACACACAAAAGTAGAGATTTTAATGCTTTCATGTTGGCTGTGTGCGTACGTGAGGGTGTATTGAAGTGTGTGATTTTACTAGCAAAAGAATTTGTACGTGTCTTGTAGTAATCTTTTTTTGCTCTTGTTGTACTTTTTTTTATATAGCATACCACTTGTTATTTTCATTGTTTGTTTGTAATGGTAAGTTTATTAACAATTTTGGCGACTTTTTTTTGTTTACTCCGATTCATTTGTGTTGAAGCTTACATACAAAAAAAATTGTCATGATGTGGCATAGACATAAAAAGGAGTACTTTACGGTCAACTCTCAAATTCCGGACTATGGATTTTCCGCGCTATACAGGAAGTAAGGTTTTATGTCTACATAAAAAAACAAAATGTCATTTAAACGGATTAAAACTGTTTATACATATGAGGTAAATTATAAGACATCGCCATCATTGGAATCCACGACAAATAAGCTTCTAAAATGTGTGGGCATCTCTGATTGTGAGTGAGCACAATTGTTGGTTGAAACCGTGAGCAAACAAGTTTCCATTTAAAACATCACTTTGATAATCCATTACGAAAAAACGTATATTATGTGTACGTCAGATACAAAAATACACAAATAAAAATTGTTGCTACTAACTTCGGAAATAATTAATCAAAAAACTAATTTGTTTTCTTGATAAATTGATTGACATACAAATAGACTTTAAATAAAAAGTTTACACATTTTTTTCCCAAAATCATTCATTCTTGCAGCTTGCGATTACCCTTGGCCTTGTCTTTCTGGCTCCAAATGTAATGAGACTGGGAGTAAAATAACTTTATTTGGGAAAAGATGATGGTGCCAGTTGTCTTGGTCCGTCCTTATTTTATTCATTCATCTCTCTTTTCATTTCACAATGGCCAATTTTTTTTATAAACAATGTCAGTCTTGCAGTTTTTTGCTATACAACAAACGTACAATGCATCCCACACACACTCACGTGTACATCTCTAAATTTGACTTGTAATGAAATTTTTAATTCATAAAAATGGTTGCATTCACATTTGCAAATTCGTAAACAAGCCATATTAAGACTCAAATGCCATCAGAAAAATAGTTAACGAGGCCCACGTATACAATCATACTAGCCTTTTATTATTTTTTTCATTCTTGTTATGACAGTTGTGATTAAAATGAGTGCTACACACACGAGGCATAGTAAATAAACATACGTAAATGTGTAATGTAGACCCACCCTAATAAATTGATTTTATTTTATTCGCATAAACACTTTGGTCTGTCTGCCACCTCTTTTAAACAATGTGTTTTTTTTACACCCGCTCTGAATTGTCCTAATCAAAGCCAATTTTTTTTTACCAAAGCTTCCATTTTGATGAAAACAGTTTTTAAAAAGTGCAAAATTGCCAATATGATTACCGCGCTTTATTCTTTTTATTCGAATACAACAACAACAACAACAATAATAATCGAATTGCAATAAAAGGCGCTGTTCTGAGATTTTAAAATATCAAGTTGGCAAGTTGTAATAAAACAAGTTCTGGTTTTAAGAGTAAAAGATATTGTGAGCACCTGGAAATACATAAATAAGCCGCCTAAAGTTGAATTTGTAGACGCAGTTTTTTTGTGGAGCATTCTAGCTGAATATTCTTATCATTTGTCGGCAAAAGGCCAACTGCAGTTAAAAAACAGTATTATTGCCACTATAAACCATAAATATTACCAAATTACCATAAACCGCCACACACAACGAGATGTCAATGTTATCATTGAAAGAGGTGCCTGAAAAATAAAATAAGCTTCTGGTTTCGCTTTTTAGAAAAGTCATAAAACTTCCTCCACCACAGTCACGCTACTTGAGATGAATCTTATTATCATGGAAAACCGTGTAGAAACTTTATACTTGATATATAAACACATATGAAAAAAAAGTGAGACAATACCAATAAACAAAGATGGATGAGATGAAGCTTAACTCATTTCATTTACTGTTGATGATGATGATGATGATTCTTGTGTTCTTTTAAAAAGTCTGCTGTCTGACACCTACTGTGCGTATGGGAAGGGAATGTGTGTGAGTGCTGCAAAATGCTTTTATTATTTCATTTTAAATGCATGTGTAGGCTAAACGGTCATCAACTTAATGAGAGTAATAATACTGTCATTATTATAACTATGGGAGGTCACTAATAAACAAAAAAAATCTGTACTGTTGCGCATCCCAAGGTAGCGCCATTCCGGCTCCAACCATAAGCCTCACATATCACACGACACGACATAGGAAGATATACATTTTTACTGCCAACCTGTTACAAAACTGCACACAATACTCAAGCTTTTTATTTTTTTAGAATATTATGTTGTGTTGTGTACTTGCTTCTAGTAGAAGAACTTGAAAAACAGCAAAAATTTAATAGATCAGAATCAGACGAGGAAGCAGAATTACATTACGTACTAAATGATGTTGACAGTTGGTGTGCTGTTTTTTATGAAACTTGATTCATTATTCAATTGAAAATTTAATATTTCATCGTTATAGCTGTCATGCAAAACCCATCATAATCAACAGACTTCTCGTTCTGACTGGGCATGTTTGTGGAAGCCCCAGGCCCTAGTCGGTCCTGTGGAGAGTCTAATCTGTCATGCACTTGGATCCTCGTTTGTTAAATGCATAAACATATATAGCAAACATGCATTTGTCGTAAAGAATTCCATGGATTACAACAGTAATAAACTAATGCTCTAAATAGAATAGCATCATGCAATCTATTCATGGTTATATACCACATCTAAATATTATGTTGATTGCATATGATTGAAAGTGTACGACGATTTAGCGTCAATCTTGGGATTCTACCCAGTTTCCCATTAGTTCACCCTCAAAGACTGGAGTGTATACCAGTGTTCTTCGACCACCACGCCCCTTTATTTTTAAGTAAACAAGTCAAGTCATTGTATATGTGCACCCACCTTTCTTACCCACAAATGCACAACAAGCAATCTCTCTGGACCCAGAAAACTTTAGAGCTGGCATGTCACATCGCATCTTTTGGGCACACTTTCAAACGGTTCTTATGTTGTGACTGTGCGTGGACGGGTCGGAGTACCATAATAATATATACTTGTTGAGTGACAGTTTCATATGTAGGAACAAAAATATATACAAAACGAATCCTTTTCACTTTGTCATCCATACATTTCCTAAAACCAAAATGATGTTGATGTTGTTAAATTTGTATTTTACTCTGTAAAATTTCAATGTAAAATAAATTGACTTTTTTTGGTAGACACAAGGAGCCGGCTTAATGTCCTTGACTTTAATGAGTTCACCTGGGCACTTTTCTTATGAGCCCTTAAATACATTTTAAGTATAAAGCTCTTTCCCGATGATGATGATGATGACCACTCCTGGAAAAAACGAATGCCCCTTCTTCGGACAACTACTGCTTATAAGCTATTATTAAATTTAATGTATTCTCTGGACTTTCCTTCTGACTGTTGTATAACGACAGTTAACTTGCTATATAGAGAAAGGTCACTCCTCCACTCCACACAGACACGGTCCAAAAACCCACCATTTTAAAAATTAATGTCTTTTAATTATAGTGTGTTTCAAAGTTGAATATCCATTCACTTTGTTTACTTTTAACTTCAAATATCCTTCTCGTCCCTTCAAACTAAAGTCAAAAGTTTGACAGGTAAATGTTTCTCCCATCCTGTTGATCATTCGCATACGCACAAACGTAATGCATACAAGATCATCATAAGTCATATAAGCATGTGTGAACTTGTGTGCTCTAAAGTAAATGTTACACCACACTTTTTTTTCTCTTGTAAAATGGTGGCTCTTTAAAACTCCCCAAAAGTCATCATCATCAGTCAAAAAGGCAAAAAGACACCTTTGGCTAAATGACACCACTGCTGCATGGCTTTCTGCTACGCATATGCGACTGACGATGAGTGAGAAACACTTATCATTAAATGAGGCACAGAGGGAAAAGTAGCCAATGTCTAGCCAACAGATGTTCTTTTTATTTTAGACTGGAGCCTTTTAATGCTCACTATTTTTACGCTTTTCCCACCTTACTATATACCTACATATCTTCCTCTCCCTTATAAACTCGGTGTAATTTGGAAATGCAAAAGGTAAAAGTCATATATACACATACAACAAACATTTGTATACAAAGCAGACGACCATTTTGTATACAAAAAGACCGTTCTAATTTTTTTGCTGTTATTGTGTATTTTCCAAAGAAAAATCTCTGCACATTACCACTACACTACTTATTTTTCATCATTACACAAGATTTTCTTTTGAAAAAAAAAAACGAAATTAAAATTGTTAAAATGATTTTTATGCTATTAACATTACGATGCTGTATACTACATAGTGCATAAGCATAAAACAGTTTTTTTGTATGGATGGACAGCTTTCCTGTGCGCTTGTGAAAGTGTAGAGACGAAAAATGAAAGAGAGTTGTTGTGTGTGTGTGTGTGTGTTATGATGACGATCATTACAGCGAATACGATGGTAGTTAAAGCAAAATGTTACACACAGGCTCCTATCATCTTCTCCAAGTCCAGACAAAAATTAAAGCACTCGACTCATCGTAATATAATATTCCGCATATTATCCAATGCTGTCCTTTTTTTCCCCTCTAATGCAGAGCTAACAACAACAAGAGCAGAGCAACAACTACAACGTCGATGATGGTGGTAATGATAATGATACGAGAAAATGGGATAGTGCATGCATCAACTTCATTAAACTCTTTTTGCAGTCAATAACATATCAATTTAAAAGCCATTAAAATCATCAGACAAATTACGTTCTGGAAATAGAAATTATCCACACATCCTACCATCCACTTTACTACTTCACTTTTTACATATGTATTCATGTAAATGAAGGAAATTGGGAGTAACTCGACGACTGTGCGATTGGTAATTTTTTTTTTACTTCACTTGTCGGACCAACTACTTGACTGTTTGGAAGCAGCAACGGAAAAATGCACACAAGAGAACAAAATGCACTGCAGTCCTTCATTTTCGCTTTTCCATCCTCTAATTTAAAAAGAAGAAGAGAAGAAAAAAAAACATCACGAGAAGTAAAACTAGCGTTTTCTCAAGACCAGAAGCTGGATACAAGTGATCATTAATTTTATAATAATGTGGGGTAAAATGCAAGTAACGACTTTGGGAGAGAAATGAAGTAGCAAGCATCTGTGTGTAAATACATGTGTTATGCTGTTATGTAAGTTGTAATAATAATAATGATAATACACATCCATCATCATCATCATCATACTCAATTTTCTTACTTTGCTGGTACACACTCACACACACACACACACAACACATACTATTTTGTTATCAAAAACTCTCAAGGACTCCAAAAAATGAAATACACGAACGAAATGTGGCATCGCTTTAGTATAATAATCGACTTGTCTTGTAAAACTTTCTGTGAAAGATAGAGGAGGGAAAGGTTTGCCATCATAATCATCATCTTCGTCATGAAATGATGATAATGTGGGAGAGAAGAATTATTTAAAGATTTACTGTAACACACACACATACACATAATAATAGTTGACCACTTATGTGTGTGTTCAGTAGCAGTTTAGCTCTGTTTCTTTTATGAAAAAAAAGTATAATACCTATGTACAATAGCCAGACAGCAGGATCAGCATGCAGATAGAGAGAGAAGCATCAGCGGAACAGAACATTCAAGTGGACTGACATGAGATAAAAGAGTGTAGAAAATCATCATTTTTATCATTAACAACTTGTCGGCAGAGAGTAGCAGTTTTTTTTCCTGTCTAGTTTTGGAGCATCCGAGGGTGTAATAACTATCATCCTCCAATTTCCGAAGAAACTGATTAATTCTGACAGAGCGGATCATCCGATACGCATACACAGAGAATGAAAATATTATGTATTATTATTTACAATGTATGTATGTATTATATATTGCACTACTCTTTAAATCAAATTTGAACAATGTAATACATTTTTTTTTGTATAAGCAAAAGCAGGTATCCAGTCAGCGAGATGGATTTTATAGTAAGTGCATAATATTACAAATTCATGCTAGTTTTCATTTGGTGGGTCTTGTGTGTGTCGGTCTACAAACAAGGAGAAAACAATCGCGGAAAACAAAAGTAAAGAGATATTATATACTATTTTGTGTAGAAATGGGATTGTGAGCTCTACATTTACAGATTACACAGACCAGACACCCGGACCAGTTTTACCAATGAAAACTGACAATGAGTATTATTTGTAGAGAATTTTTTTTTACTGAAAAGGTCGGTCGGTCGGTTTCATCATGCATGAATACAAGTTTACGTCAAACCCAAATCACACCTAATTCATTAACGCTTTATATATATATATTAAAAAAATTGATGCTTAATACATACATGCTTGTATCTAGTAGTAGGACACGTACGTGCATCTCTATACTAATATTACTAATAATGAAATTATTGTAATTTTCTTATCATTTGTCAAGTTTAATTTTTTGTACATATGTACGTTATGCACCTACGTATGTAGCTGCTGCTGCCACAGTTGAATAAATGAGTTGCCCGTGTCGCCAGTGTATCATATGTGTCATCATCATTATTATCAATTATACAGGCGTCTGCCTATGCGATTTCCAATATTATTTGGCATACTCACGGGATCAGAATTACTTATGACGACGCTGCATGAGAAGGAGTTATTATTTCCACACTAACTTTTGTAAACGTTGAATGATAATAAAATAAAACAACAAAGCGTGATGCTCACAACAATGGCTCCTTCCTGTCTTTCACCACGATGATAGCTCACAGTTGTACAATATTATGTTGCTGTCTATGTATAAGAACATGGTATTAAGCCTTTTTTCTGTATAATTTGACTTTTCCTTACCGTCTGCGGTCGATCCTTTTTCGATGTTGGCATTTTTTACAGAGACACTTGTACGGTAGCAGCCAAAGGAAAAAAAGACACTACCGATTTTTACATACATAATGCGCGTACTTTCTCGTAGCCAGTCCAAGTACCAAAAAAAAATCGTCGACATGAAGTCGCAGCCACCATCCTGTTGAAGGAGACAGATAGATGACTTACTGTCGCTCACTCACGCTCCTTATTTTCATTGCTCGCATAAAATACAACTAACATACATTGAAGCATCCATATTAATGTATATGGATCCATTTTCCCATTCTTCCATTTTTTTATAATCAAATGAAACATGCAATATCTATATGTACCTTCTCTCTCTCTCGCCCTCTCTTTCTGGTCAAGTATCTAAATCATTCATAAAAAACGGTAATATTCTTTTTGTCTGTCTCTCTCTGAATGAGACGAATAATATTACATTTTTAATAAGCACCATCATCATCATTTCTGAGTCAAATAGCGAGCAAGACTTTACAATATATTACTCCTTTACATTTCAAATGACATCCTATATATACCTAAGTATTATAGTCTGAAAAAAAACAGCTACTGTTGTTGTTCTTCTTCTTCTGAAAAAGGAAAAAATGAATGTAGTATTATCATCGTCGTCATCATCAACATCATCAGTGGCAGCATGAAGCAGAAAGTCATCATCGTCTATACGACCATCCTGACGCCGTCATCGTCATCAAGTCATCATCATAATCATCAATAATCATACTAATCATCATCAGTAACCAGCAGCATTTCTATACACATAATATGCAACAATCTATGTCCCAGTAGTAGACTCAACTCTTGAAAGCAAATAACCGCTGTTGCTTCGTCTGCTGCAGAGTTCAAAATAAGCTCAACTCAAATTACTTTTTGTTGCCACTTGCGGTGGTAATATATGCTTTTCGCCAACCATAAAATACGCGTAGTAGTACACACACACACCTGACTGACAATCAAATTAAGATAATTTTATGCTACATACATACACGCCATATATTATGCTATTATATATACTTATGATGATGCGCATATAGTAGCAGTTGTTGTTGTTGTTGTTGTAGTAAGAGTGTGTTTATGATAGTATAATATAATATATCATTGTAATTGTAACCGTCGCCTCTCGCACAGTCACACTTATTTCTTATAATAATCTAAAGTTGTTTGTTAAAAAAAAGTAGAGAGAAAAAATATGACAAAAGGGGATATAGTATAGTGTCTTTATTGTATTGTTGGCTACTTACTTAATGACGACTGACTACTACCACGAAAAAAAATAAGTAAAAAGGTAAAGACGCTTTTGTATGTAGTTTTGTTGTAGTCGTCTTCATGCATTATAATAATCATTGCAGAAGTAAATACTGTGTATAATGCAGTAAGTAGAGTGGTGGCGGTTGTAGTAGTAAAAGAAATTATATACACATATAATATGTGTAGCGTAAATTGTATATAGAATATATAGGTATATATGTACATATATATATGTGGAGTAAGTAGTGTTATATTTTGTATATTTATGTGAATTTCTTAAGTGGTGGTGGCACGAAGGAATTGTGAATATTGAGATTTTACTATAAAGCACTCCTACTACTACTACTACTACTACTACTACTACTCCATAATATTTACTACGACCATTACTATACAATAAATGCAGACTTGTTTGGTGTCTCGTATGGGCTCAATTAAGGTTTTTGGCAAGGCAGAAAAATTCCGGTGGCTCCAGGCTCTGTGGCGCCGTGTACGTATGTACGTACATGAGTGAAACATGTATATATCAAGTACGTCGTGTGCGTTTTTATATGCACACATATATTATATGAATCTGTGTATGTATGAGGGCACGCTTTTTGCTTTTTATGTGTCTACCAAATAAGTAAAAAAAGTATATTTTCCTTGCACTATCACTACTACTACTGCTGCTACTACTACTCGTTGGTTTCAATAAAAAAAATCTAGAATACATTATTCTCATTGCTGGCCACGCATGAAGTAATCATGGAAACTTTTTATGCGTGTTGATATGTTTGCATTGAATGTACAAATATTTTTTATATATGTACATATGAAAGTATATGCATGCAAAATATATTCAATCGTAATGATATCGTTAATTGTAAAATAAACTTTGTTCTTCTCCACGACTCACTGTTTAGCGTAACCTACATTTTTATTCATTTTTTACCGGACGGTTTTTTTTATGTTATAGGAGTTAAAAAAATGTTTATAGGTACATACATAACACGCTCATTCTGATATGTAAATGTACTATTTTTATTTTATGATTCATGCCTGATTGTTGTTTGTGTACCGAGATATTTACCGAAAAAAATACTTTTGGATGTCGCGTGCTTTCTTTGTAACCTTCACAGGTGCTTTTATTTTGCTGGAAATAAGGAAAAATGTGTTTGGCAGTAGGGCAATTTGTATGAACTTTTGTATATCTAGTTGAAATAGTATATACACGAGAAATGAAAATGGAGGGAATTGTTCTGGAGTAAATTTACGACCAAGGTTTACTGCGCACAATCATTGTCTACAACGAACATAAAACCGTTATCGCAGCGTCCCTTTCAACTAAAATTGCCTAGTCGCTTCCGCTACTAATTTCGAGTTTTTTTTTATGCCTGCCTTGTCATGCAAACAACTCATCTACATACACTATTATATGGCCTAACAATGTTTATTTCCGAGAAATCACAGGATAGTACCTACATATACAGCATACTCTTTTATTTGTGCATACAAATAACTTCTTCAAAAGAACCACGGGCCATTCCGTGGAATCGCTAACGTCGATTCATACAATATGCCTGTCTGAATCATTGTGTGTTGGAATGTTTTATATGATTTCATTCATGTGCAAGAATTACATATGTAATCATGATGATCATATATCAAGGAAAAAAATTCGTAGTATACGCTTTGAAGCACCAAGCGCTGTTGTTGATTTTCCAAATAAATGAGCTATGTAGTTATTGAGTTTGAATGTAAACATTCCACATGCAATTCCGTCAGCTTATATGTATACCTATACATACCTATAAAAGTCACATTCAAGTCATTAATAAAAAAGATTAAACGGTTTGTAAAAAAAAGACGTTTAAAGTTCACTTACTAGCATATTTCCAAAAATACAAAAACGAGTGAAATGTAAGAATTTAGGATTACTGAGTCCATTTATGTTCCGTTTGCAAAACAGACATATAGATAGGTATTATAGTTGAGAGTATGTGTACATATGTAAATATGTTATGTAGCAATAGCTCATTTTATGAGCTAGAGAAAATGAGATCAAGCATAAATAATTGAGTTCAATTACCTTGTCATTTCGTGTAAACTGCCTAGCCTGGTTGGCTGTAATCGGGTAAAAATCTTTAGAACCCCCCCCCCCCCAAAAAAAAGTTTTCCTTGCATGCATGCATTTAGAGTTTAAATGATTATGGCTATGACCAATTTATCCACAATAATATAATGTAAAATACGCCCGGGAAGTAAACGTAAACGTCACCATCCATTTAAAGTCGGCGATTGAACTCTGGCAAGGAAATGCAGTTTTTTTCTCCTGATTACATGCATTTTCAACCTTTCTTCCTGGTTTGATAACATATCAATTTGTTTTCACATCTAAAACATTAAAATGTACATATAGGCAATCCTATGTAGACTCTGCTTCTGCCGCATCACCATATATCCAAAACCGATGATGCATACTTTTTCAAGTTGCCGATAATAAATGACAAAAAAAGCTCGAGAGAGATGAACAAGAGTAGAAGCGTAGTAGTTGAAGAAAAAAGAGCCAAAGGGCCTATATAGACATTCAAACATTAGGAAAAGACGACCGACTTTAGAGACGCCAGTCTTGGATGACAGCAGTTACAAAAAGAGTCCGGATTTCGGATAGGCTCTCATGAACATATAATCTACGAGCAAAGCATGAAAATGTGTTACAAATAAGACTTACCTTAAGATGTTCAGTTTTAAGGTAATTAGGGATTCGGTTGGAATGATCTTGTGTATTGTTTTTTATGAGCAAAACCCAACAAAAGGTGATGGTTTACCTTAAGGGTTTTGTTACGATTCTTTTATTTTGGCAAAAATATTTATAAAAGCAGTTGAGAAATGCAAGAATGCCAAGTTTTAAAAATTAATAGTTAAATTTAGATGCCTTAAAATAATTTGATTGATGAGTCAACTAATACGTGAGTTCAGGTGAGATACCCATGGTTAGTAATTGATTTGACTAAACGAAGAAAATATGCAATTAAACCATATCACCTGTAAATGCGTTAGGGAAAACCGCTTATCTCTGTTTTTCTACCCCATGTATATAATAAAATATAAAAACTGCTGCTCTGAATAATTAAGAAGTATAGATTTTCAGAGAGTATTTGTGCTCTCTGTCTAATTAACTTATTTGAGATGCTTAAAAAAAATCTGCAATGTAGACACTTAAATCTCATATTGCCCCAAGTCAAAATGTACTCAACAGAAAATATCATCATTACCAATTTTTTGCTACAAGAAATCCATTTTAACATGAGATTTGGATACCCCATAAAATTCACAAATTGATTCAAATACACAAGCCAATTACTAATGAATATGTTTTTAAGAATGATAAAAAATGCCTGTTGTGGAACAAACCGAAACATCCAGAATTATTACACAACATCGTCACTTTATAAATAATACACAAAAAAAGATACGAATAGAGGGAGGAAGAGAGAAGGGACAGACGTCTCGCTCAATAAGACAAGATGGTATCTTGTATCATCTGAATGATTATAATTCTCTCATATTATAACAAATAGCATTTGACCTTATCTGCTCTTTTTTGTCTTTAATATTTACCCACTTTATAGACATCTTTTTGTGTATTCTTATCGTTTCATCATCATCGCCATTGCCATAATCTCGTGTCTCCAATTTTTATACAGTTTTAAGAAAAACGCTTATCATCATTATCTGCCGGTCGACATTGTTGAAAGTATACCTTATGGAATGGTTGAAAGGAAATGGAAATAAAGTAAGCAGTGTACAAATACTAAATACACATAATATACTTAACATTTTTTTATACAAATGAAACCAAATAACTTTGTACAATCTTTTAACAGCAATCTGAGTAGTCAGAGAAAGAAGTATATACTGTTTTGTTTTCTAAATTACTGTGTAAACATGTCAGTCTTCATTTTGTTTCCACTGATTCGTATATGGCGTTTTTTTGTGTGTGCAAAGTCGTCGTCTTCTTCATAATCATTCTCTTTCGTCTGATCTGTCCGTGTCCGTCAGCCAGATTACCAAGAGGTTTTTTTCTTGTTTTTTCTTCTTTAATTCCGTTTGAATATAATGCATAATATGTTGTAGTAAGTAACACAACACTTTTATTCTTTAATGGTGTAATGTGATTGCAAAAGGGCAACAAACCTTTTTTTTTCTCTCCTCTTTTTACTTGTCTTAAAAATTCATCATCCATGCAAACATGTAAATGTTGTTAAAGAATTAACTCAAGAGCAAAAATCTTTTGTAGGCGACGGGCATAAAAATGACAGAGATGGCGATAAGGAGAGAGGAAGAAGCAATACAAGACGAATGATATGAGAAGCACCAGT
Organism: Zhuqinia jingwanae; assembly: GCA_027744095.1. NCBI lineage: Eukaryota > Metazoa > Arthropoda > Collembola > Entomobryomorpha > Paronellidae > Zhuqinia > Zhuqinia jingwanae. Next base: position 25,998 of record JAHZNC010006642.1, on the reverse strand, counting down.
GGAGAAAGAAACAAAAAAAAACACCAAGCCAGATTCAGAAAAAAAGGAAGGATAATACGGACAAACTACTCGCGGATGAATGATAAAATGATGTACAGAGAAGGATGATGACGATAATGACAGAAGAGGAGAGAAAAAAAATACTTGGTATATAGAACACATAGTTTGTTATTATATACATGAGATATGATTGAAGAGAAGACGACGCCTGGTATTTGTGAGTGAAGTGATGCATAATGGCGTCTCCTCCTCTGCTTATATTTACTTCACTGAGAGAACAAATAAGTATAGTACTTACTTGTGTGAGAGACATTACGCAATTCTTTTTCTGCTGATGTCTTTTAAAATGGCGACAGTCTCTGCTTTCCCTTATTTACTTTGGCCTTTCTTTTTTTTTCTTGACGAGAGCGTATAATTCTTTTGTACTTATTTATTGTTTTTGTGGAAAAACACTAATGATGATAGCAGTGTAGCATTATTGCTGCGCACTACTAATACATACATATATTATAGATATAACAGCAACAGCAGCAGTTTGCTGTTGCTGCTACTGTATTTTTACTGGGAGCAAAGGCAGCTGCTGCTGTTATGGGTTTAAATTAAAGGAAATGGGAAAAAAAAGAAAATAGAGAGAAGATGGATGATAAAAATGGTGATTTCTTTGTAATTTTGTATTTGTGGAGCCTCGCTACACATATCACTTTGGTTTATCATCATCATGACTGGCTACTACATTTCCCGTATTTATCCATTTGCGTGAATTGGTCTGGTGTCTAGTCCGAAAACAGATTGTATACTTATTATGGTATCATCAAAATGATCATCATCATCATCATCATACATATGTAGCTCTCTCATATGTGATCCTCCTGGCAAAAAAATGAATTGCATTGTTGAAGATACAAAAAGCACAGAGACAGTCTACAAGCAAGAGACGCGCACAGGTATTATTACTGGTGATAATAAAGTAGGGGTTTGGTAAAAATTCACCTACTATACATACATCCATAATATTATGTACATGTACGACGGAAATAAACAGAAAAGTGCAAAGGAAAAAAAAAGATAAAAGGGAAATATGCGCAAATTTTAACTCCAAAATATCTTGGACGCCAGTAAAAAAAGACACATCCGATGATCCAGTCGAGATTAGGTAGAGTTCTCAAGAAGTCATAATTATGTAATAGCAGTAATTCCCAACAGTCCATAAAAAGACACATTGGTTGACGCTCAAGATACTGGCTGGGTTTTTTTTCATCCTTTTTTTCAGAGGAGGAGACGATGGTGACGATAATGGTCAGGTTGTACCGATTTACTTTACCTGACCAAATGAATAATATGAAACTTTTTTCTGAGACGGAGATGTGCAGAGAGAGAGAGGGAAAGAGAGAAGTAGAAAAACAACAAAAAATGTTGATCTGATAAGGTAAATGTAATGAACGCAATGACATAACATGCACTAACCCAAAAAGTCGGCAGATATCATTGAGCCGTCAGCTTGTCCCTGTCTCGTGTGCACGATGGAGAGACATTCATTTTACCATTAAAAACAAAGTGACAACAACACAGGAGCAGACAGAGAAGGAAATATCATGGTACACATATGCATGCATGAATATAGCTTTTTGTGGTAGTTTGTTGTACACATTTTGCATTTACTCATTTTTATAAACTTCTCTCTTTTTCTACCTTTTCAAGATTTTTTTTGTCTCACCGCGCGCAGTAATATAACCTGCATAGGTATTTTGTACATACTCAAAAGACCGTATCATCCTCATATCACCGCTAAACAGCAGTAAGCTCTCTACTGACCACAAAATGATTACTAATACGATTGTTTCAATTGTTTACCAGACCAGTTTATGTCAAGTGTCGCATCCTTTGCTGTTTTCTCTGTTAATTTATTTGAGGGTGAACAAAGATAAAAACAAGAGAAATATATGTTTTCCTTATACTCTCTGCGTATGGGTACATACATACGTGCATGTATGTATATTTATATGTCGCATGTATTAGGGCATTTTGTTTTGAATGGTGACTACAGAAAGGAGAGATAGAAATGTATGCATACATACATACATCAAATACAATAAAATATGTAAATCTTATGCGGAGCGGAAGAAACTAAATTGGACGTGTCGCGTCTTATTGCCTTGATTCGGGAAATGTATATACATAATTTTTATGATGATGTTTAGCTTGATAATAATTTTGACTTTCAACACAAACATTCGCATTCGCCTGTGTCCACACACACAACATTTATTATATTTGTGAAACAATTATCGACATTGTACTAAAAAGTACATAATATGTACAATATGCCATATTATGAGCACTCTATTCATTCCAGTGTATATCAAATGTTTTTCCAGAAGGTTAGTTGTTGCGTTCTGTATAGTAATAATAATAATGATAGTAGAAGAGTTTTATAAAAGCATATATAATAATTGCTTTGTTCTTGACAAATGGACCGAAAATACATACATACCCTACCTACATAATACGCATACATACAATTCTACAACAAATTTCGTCCATATATTTTAGTAGTAAAGGAAAGAATAAACAAACAATAAAACCTGCTAACAAACATTGTATGTATCTTCATATTCAATATACATACAAAAATTAGCTCCTTTTCGGTTTTCCTTGAACTTGTCACACAAACATCGCACCGACACAGTGCCACCATCATAATATAATATGTGTATATTGGTATACCCATATGCATGTATGCATGAAATATAAGCAGTGGATGATGATGGTGGTGCGGTGTGAGATATGAACTTACTTTATTCTTTCTATGTAACAGGATGAGAGATAAAACATAAATAAACACAGAGGGAATGAAAAGTTTTTGTAGGCACATTTTACGAGTCAATTAATACCTTCTTTTAGTACTTCCTGTTGTTTTTTATGAGATGATATTGTGATGTATGGAAAGGAAACACAAAGCATATACGTACGTGTGTGTAAGTTTTTTGTGCCGCATATTTATAGCTTGGTGTATGTGTATGTCTGTGTTTGTATTTACCTATACCGAATTTATTTCCTAATTTCTATTGAAGGCAATTTAATAGGCAAAGTATAGAGCACATACAAAATATCTTTGTATTTTTTTTGTTCTCTGCCGGAACTAGCGGTAGCTCCAGGGTTTCTAAAAAATTTCCATGAGATTATTTCGCTAGACATATGCTCAAGATGCTAATTTGCATGCATTTTTCTGGAAAGTTTAATGTTTTTTTTGATAATCTTAATAATATGCTACTCATAATTCTATGGTATGCATAAGAGGAGAAAAAAAATATTTCATGGGTAAAAATGGAATTAAAAGCTGGAATTCTGGAAATTCTCCCCAAGGGCAGCAGCAATGCTGCGTAATATATATGTACCTACGTACGTGCTGTTGTTGCTGCTGCATTTCATTTCATGTAAATTACAGTTGAAATGTATAATAATATATGTATATGATTTTTAATGCCTTTTTGTATGCACAGGAAATTTTTATTTCTTGACTATTTGATTTTTATTGCGTTTTGAACGCTGAAATGGGCAATAAATAACAATAATTATTTCGTTAAAAAATTATCAAAACTTTTTCAGGTATATGCATGTAAACATGATAAAAATATACATACATATACCTATTTACGTTTTTTATATAAAGGTATAAACCCATTCTTTTTCCCTTGCCACCAAAAAGTGCTCAAGGGTGCTGGAAGTATAAAGCTATACAAACGTGTTTATTGGTGCTCTTTAATTTTCTCCATTTCTATCAGATTTTCTAAAAACCTAAGCATTTATTATTACACAACCAAAAAAGAATTAAGTTATAATTTCCGTTTTCTGGTTTATGCGCTTCGGTTTGATTCTTTTCTCTTGTGTAATACTTAAATATTATGTGTGTGTGCACATGAGCTTTATTCAAGTTTTTTTTTGGAAATTGATAAAATCTGTGCAATTATCTGATAAAATCATGTGGCAAATGTTTGTCCTCTGCGGCTATGCAATGAAATGTAATTTTCCAAGCTACATGAAAATATTACTAAAATGTCTGCATGTTATGTCTTTGTCTATGATGCGGGTATATACTACATTCATATATAATATTCATGCTCGTTTTCTGGCAATTTTTTTTTGTTTTGATTCATGTAAAAAATTTACTAGAAAACACGAGCAACAAAAACCATTTAATGTAAAAAAAAAAAGATAATGTAATCGCTGCCGGGTAGGGATTTATCCTCGACAGCTTTTTCGAAAAATAAAATAAAAAATATAGCGCCAGAGAAAAAGCGTCATTATTATCATCATCTGTCTGCTCTGCATTATCATTTTCATCAGCCCACATAAAAAGCTACCAGCTGTGACTTTTGTGGCGCTATATTACTACCCTTCCCTGTAATAATATTATTATTGTCTGTTTCCAAACTCAAAAGATTAGTCTTGGAAAATCGTCAGTCTGAAAACTGCTAAATTTTTTCCCTGTATAGACGGCATCAGCAACAGCAGCAGCAGCAGCAGCAGACTGTTCAATTTTTAATTGCAACTGATGACGACCAAACTTATAAACTATCTTGTCTCATCTCACTCTCCAGTGAGCGTTGTGGGTTTTTTGAACAATTTTATTTCAAATTGTAACAATTAAAACTGACTGGCTTCTTCTCTTATCCCTTTGCTATTAGTACATACTATATACATATATTATATACGCTCTCCCAAAATCTGGCTGAGCTTATCTCATATCAAAAACACAACATCATCATAAGAACTTATGTACAACAGTCAAACTAAATCAAAAAGGCTTTTTTTTACGGATCCCCCATATTACACAAAAACACACATTTAAAATCATGACAAGAGCATTTCACGGAATCACGGAACCCTTGTAAAGATTTTTTCCGCTACCTTTTTTTCTTCTTCTTCTTCTTCTTTTCCTATATATAATATGTGCATGTTATGTTATGTCTTTTGTGGTGTGGTGACTCTCTCATCACTTGGCTGTAATCATCATCAACATCATCACAACGCAAGCATTCCAAGTTTTGTTGGATGGATAATATTTACTGCTATGTACATATATGTATGTATATATATATTGCAAAGGAAACGGTTTTTACTTGTTCTTCTTAAAAAAGACTGAAACTTTTTTTCTTCTTCTGTTTATCCTTCCTTGTAGTATATATATACCTACATATATAATAGCTGTAGTAGTAGTAGTAGTAGTAGTCGTAAAGATTCCTATCTGTACATATAAAAAATAAAAATACAGAGGCGCCTACTTCATCTTTCTTCTTCCTTATTGTGCGCACATCCTTCCTTCTTCGGCTTTTTTACTACTTATCATCATCGTTTCTGTTGTACGGAGAACCGGAGAAGGGAAAAAAAGACGTCGTCGTCGCAGGCTTCATGCTACTATATGTATGTATACGGTTTTAACAAGACAAGCCTTCCATTTTTATACATAATAATAATAATATTTTTTTATATATATGAGCCTTTACTTGAAAAAAAAAGATGTAAAGAAAATATAAAAAAGGTCCCATCCATCCCATTGAAGCCAAAGACCGTTTATGAGAGAGTGTTTATGAAAGCTTTTTAATGCTACACTTATGACCTGCTGACTACTTGTGCTGCTGATGTTGTGTGATGGTAAAACTTGGATGGAACATAAAGCTGATGTAACCTGTTGATATTCTTTTGACTATGACGAATAAAATGATCATCATCACTTTATCCCGATGATCATAATAATGCCTTGTGATACAATTCTTGATGTATGCATATGTATGTATGTTGTGGTTTGTAGAATGTTGAAATTTACTAACATGATAAAAGGAACATCAAAATTAAAAGAATCCTTTACACTGGAAAAATTTCTTTATCGCTTTGTATTTATTATACATTTGTAAGTTATTATTATTTTTTCTTACCGTTGCTTTCCATATAATATATTACGCCTTAAGATAAAGATGATGTGAACTGATATGCCCGCCAGAAAAAAGAAAGCATGTAAGAAATTAATGTGCTTTGTATGAAGTGAATACTATCGTATATGATGATCATCGTATTATTATTATTATATTATTATTATAGAAATTCCATATTTTTATATTTAATCATGTAAGCATTTTTATTATTTTTTGAATGGATTTTGGATCAGATTATGATGATGAGTTGAATGGGTATAATTTGATATATTTTTTCAACGGTTGCACAACTAAAACTCGACCGCATGCCAAGTGTCATGAAAATGTAAAATTGTTCTCGCGAGAAAGAAAAAAGAGTCCGGAGGACATGCATGTTCAATGAGCTTATAAACAACCCAATATGCAATAGGTATGTATGTATAATTGAATGAAAAGGAGCAAAACAACCGTCTGCTGATGAGATGATATTGCATTTGACCATAATTTTTACTTTTCCAATGAACAGCGCATAAGTAGGCATGTATTATGTAGGTATATGTATATGGCTTTGCTTTTTGGAAAATATTATAGAGAGAGAGATTGCATAGATGATGAACCTGATATGAATGAAGCACACAACATAATAGCATTCAAGGATGAAGGCAGACAGTTTATTGTAGCCTCCAGTAAGATATCCGTTTCAAAATATACATAACTAAAAAAAATAATATATTATCATTTAATTTTTTTTAAAGTCAAGTCACAGAAAATTCCAGTATCAAGTAAGTTCCTATTAGGATGAACTCATCTTTCAGTTAAACAAGGCAATTAATGTTCAAATGAATATAAAATAGAACAATTTATGGATGCTTTTAGCCATCATCTCATCATCATGATCATCACACATGTTTTTATCCTTGTTTGCTTCACATATCTATACATGATTATGATACAGACAGGCAGACAAACGACGAGTTATGTACGAGCATGTCCAACTCTAATTGTCCAAATTTTACTGACTCAGTGTTCCCTTTTACAGTTATGGAAAGATAATACATTTGTATACGTGCAGCAGAGCACACGAACCGTTTATCGTTAATTTTCTTGGGCATAGGTATTACAAATATGTATGCACCTAACTACTATACATTTGCTTACTGCACAACATAATATATGTTTTATTTATTTATGAGGATAATGAAAACCAAATATTTAGTCGAATATTTATTTCAACAACAAAAAAATCTCACAAAAACAATGTACAAAATAACCAGCATTAAAAAACGGGAGGAGCGTGAGCGTACAATACCCTGCGCTTCTTTGCAGCTACTAATTCTGTTTACAGTACAACAACAAAAACAAGTGCCCACAATTCAACAAGACAAAAAAATATTGGGATTTTGTAAAGTGGATGAAAATAAGGGAGAAAACACCCTTTACCCCTCTTGAAGAAATAGTAATTTTACTCATAAATCTTTCTTTTAGTAAAAAAAAGAAGAAGAAGTATTTCCTCTTATTTGTTTATAGTTTAAAAAATGGAGAGATAGAATTTAGAAAATCAAAAACAAACAAACGAGACATCATGCTACGTGCATTTTACTTTATTTCATTTTTTCCTTTCTAACAGGTCCAGGAAATATACAAACAAACTGAAAATATATATATGTATAACTACACACATAATAAGTCTAATGACCTGGTTCACAAACTAAAATAAGGGAGCACCTTTTATGTATACCATTCTATACTGCAAAACAATGTACACGTGAAATAAATGACACAATACTACCTGTTGCAGATTGAATAGGGATTTTACCTATACCTAATATTGAATTGGGATACTACGGGTGCATTGATTTCATATGAAAAAAATAATCTTATTTTGGAGCACCACCAAAAGAACTCTTTTTGGAGCCTCAATTTAGGTATTTATTTCTAGCATTTCTTGCTTAAAATAAGAAACATAACCATAAAAATATTTTTTTTACTATTTCTTATATTCCTGGAATCGCCAACCCTGTTCTTCATTAGTGGTCATCAATATTATCATCATCTTCAAGATCATCTTCATCGTCATCATAAGGACCCATATAACATATTTTTTTGGGTGCAGACAGCGTCGACGAGGGCTATGATGACGATGATGGCAACATTTCAAGAAGGTATGATACATTTCTGCCGTAGTAGTAGTAGTAGTGGTAGTAGTTGTTGTAGTAAAATGTAATTTAACATTATGCAATTCTTCTTCTTACCTGGAAGCTGTCACGTCACGAGCTCAGAAGAGCAACCTTTCAGAAAATGTATGCTACTACTACTACCTTTACCTTATACCTTATACCATTCTCAGCAGCACAACAACAACTCATCCAACTTTGAAGAGGAAAAGCAGTAAAAATGTTGATCTGAATTGATCCTCCTTTTTTTGGTCTGCTTTTGACTTGTGGATACTAATAAGGGAAAACAAAGTATATATGTGTGTGTGTGTGTACAAACTAATTCTAATCAGTATACATGAGTTTTACATGGGTATTATTGATGACGGACGGACAACGATGGTGATGAAGCTGAAGAAGATGATGATGATGACGATGATTCTGTAACACTATTCATTCAGATGTAGTGGTCGTAAATCATACTTAAATGCCTATGGTGTAATTCCTTTGAATACTCTAACAAATGTAAGGAATGCTCATACATAATCCAACAACAACAATCTTTCTTTTTCATACACACACACAGATCGAAATACCAACACCCATACATTCATTATTCAGAGAGTCTCGGATATTACTGGAGCCTATATGCGACGACGACGATGATGATGAGATGAGCCAGACTATCTTCTATAATGAACAATGCATGTAGCATGTTTATTTGTTCACTATTATGTAATAAGAGTGCAACTCTAGAAAAAAATAAAATGATCCATCCTTGAAAAACGATTGGGATGGTGTGTTTTGTAGTGGCGTACGCATAACTTTTTCTACATGGAAAAACAAATAGATTAGTTTTTATAAAAGACAAGTGTGTGTGTAGTGTGTAGTAGGGTTTGTCTTTTACATTCTTCTCTAGCCCAGCAAAAACACTTGATGGTACTTGAAGAAAAAAGGGTATCATCCTCATCACCATCATCATCATTCTCTCTGCTTTTTCTCTTCTCTCTCTTTTTTTCTTAGAGTTTATCTCTAATTTTATAAATACTTTTAATCAGAATTCTTAATGTTACTTGGTTTTTGTGTGTTGTGTGGGTATAAAATATGACTGACTCCTAAAGTCAATTTTTTCTTTGATCAGTTAGTGTAAAAAAAGGAATGATTATTATGAGTATAATTCCAAGATATTTAATAGAAAGGCATCACTCATAAAATCAACTTGAGAAGAAAAAAAATTATAAAACAGTGTTGTTGTTGTTGTTGTTGTCGTCGTCGTCGTGGAACGTGAAGACAAGGACTTAATGAATTGATGCTTTTTTCCCATGTACAATTTGGTTGAGAGAGTGCAATGGTACAAGTTCGTGAAAACTTGAGACGATCATCATCAACTATATGTATGGTCAACAGTAAAGGAGAATTGGTTTAGAGAGAAAGGAAAAGCGGATAGGATGATGCCTACATATAACACGGAAAATGTAATGATGATCCTTCTTCTTCAGCCTTTTTATCCCCTCAGGCCAAGACAACGAAGAAGTTCAGAAGAAAATGGTATGAGCTCTCTTAAAGTGAAGTCCGTATACAATGGACGTACATAAGAGATATTTTTATATACTTTTATGCTGTTCATTCGAGAAGCCATAGCAGCAGCAGCACCCGCCATCACCGTCCCCGCATCATGTAATTATCAACAGAAGCCATATGAACATCAATAAAGGATCAACGATTTCAAGCACGAGCTCAAAAACATCAAGTCACGTTCGTTACCAGATGCACACATACACATGCTAGCTAAAATCTTCTGCCTGGCGACATCACGTTCTAAAATGATGGACCCAGACAAGCAAATCAGCTATCTATACAGGATATTATGTGCTGCTGCTGCTGCTGCTAGTAGCATCGAAAAAGGAAAAAGTCGTGATTTTCATTTCACTTCTTATTACACTTACGATATATAAAATATGTATACTTAATACAAGATAAATGTACAACATGAACAAATGAGCTGTAATGAGTTTCCATTACTTTGGAAAGATAATGTTATGGAGAAATGATGACAGGAGTAGAAAGGACCTACTTATGGGCAATATGAAACATTCCATTAACACCAATGTGTTTTATCATTAGCTTACCAACGCCAAAAACCGACTAGCGCCAGACAAAAGGAAGAACAGAGAAGAACAATTGTGCGCGTACACAAAAAAAAGTACTTTTTCATTGTCATCAAGTCGTCATTACTACAATATGAATAGCACAATTCTCATAAAGAGAAAGCGTTGAAACTGAAATATTAATAAAGTCCTACAGTTTTAATATCTAGTCCAAATGAAAGTGGTGCGAATACTCCCTCTTTGCATGAATATTATATATTACTTTTGATTGTCTCCCATTATGCCCCAAGCAGGATTAAACTTTTGTGTTTGAATTATTTCTGTGCTGGTTGGCCTTACTTTCCTAAATTCTTTTTCAAGGAAATTAAAACTATTTGCAATATTGGTATAATATATGTACACTATGCAAAAAAAAACTTTAGGCTTGAGTCAATGCAAAAGAGAGATAAGTTATTGTCAAGTATGTGATACATCTGTGTCCTGTGTATTGTAGTCAGTCAGTGTAAGTAGAAAGTATAAGCTGAAAATTCTATTATTATTATTAATACCAAGTAGAAAAAAAACCGGCTCCAGACAATCGAATTTGGGACAAGGTAAGTCTTGCGTCGTCACCATGGTCATGATGCATAAAGATACTTTGTTTCCGGTAAAGAACTCTGTTTTCAACATCACAAGTTGCACGTATATGCATCTTAATATGTGCATATACGTGCTCTCATTTCGTTGCTAATATATAATAATGCATAGTATCATACTGAAACATCACAACATGTTCCTTGTAACAGCGTTTTCCAAGTCTGTAACTAAAGACCTGTTCTTTTCGTATAAAAAATATAGCATAGTCGCCACATGGTCGGGTCGGATTCGCTGTGGAATCATCCTGTTTCAAAATATGTTTTTAAACTGACGGGTCGCAAGACGAAAGCACGATCTTTTTTATATTCAAATAGTACATATCACCCAGAGAAGGTTTTGGCATGTTTGTTTTGTTTTTTCTCTTTACTTTTAACTCAAATCAAATCACTCCTCGTCGTCGTCGCATCACTGTCTCGTGTCATTGTAAAGAGGAATGACTGGGACACTGCGAATTTGACGTGACTGCTTAATATGACGATAAAAAACACTGATAGTTTCGATTAGTTGCTTCTGTAGTCTTCTTCTTTCGAATGGAGCCATTCCATCATCATCGTCTTACATAGCAGCCGTCGCACGCCGCGACGTTTTGTCTTTATTAAGGACCGCTCATATAGTGTTTCACTTAATAAAATGGTGCTTCAGTCTGCCGTCCGGCAGGACGTAGACCTCACATGCATACTTCAACCAATCTGACCTCAAATCTGATTACATGGTTTAAATTTAGTACCAAAAATCAAATTAAAATTAAAAAATAATAACTGCAATAAATAAATATAACGATACTCATTTATGTATTTAAACTTTTTGAGCTTTGTTTAAAACGATAGATATTGGTTGATTTGAAGTTAAATCTTTCGTTACAATTTTACTACAACATGTCACGACACACTACAAAGATCCTCTATTTATCTATTAACTTTACTAAATATGCTACAAGTTCCTGCTGCGCTTTTTACTCTTATTTTTTTATTCCTCTACCGTGACACAGTACATTACATATACATAAATATATGTAGTGCACCGATCAGAGAGCATATCATCATCATCATCATCGTCGTCTTGTCTTCTACTAAAACATCACCAATCCGTCCGCTTTTCTGTTTGCTTTCATCGACGGCGTCGTCGTTGCCGGCTCCTCGTGAAAAGAGTGAAACACATTAAAATAAAGTGTTGTTGATACATATAAATCACATCCTCCTCCTTTCTGTATATATAATTTCTTGTTGCAATCATCTTATACCTTATGTTACGCCTTTTACATCGACACACTCACGGCGACGACGACGGCACCAAGAAAAAAAAACTTTTGTGGGTGCATGGTTGTTTTTTTTGTACGCGCACTTGTTGTGTTTCTCTCTCTCTCTCTCATGTCATCATGCATGTCTCTGACTGTGAGTGTGAGAAATAAAACATAGTTTTTTGGAACTGTTTGTAAGCTGTCATAAAACTCAAAATGGGCAACTAGGGCTGTGATGGAGTGTTTTTAATATGCCTGGAAGGTTCTTCTTCTGCTTAAAAACGTGGGTTTAATTTAGCAATAAAAAATATTAAGAGAAATAATATCAGATTTTTTTCCCTCTCTTTAGAAAAATTACCTGCGTACTATTATTTACATTATATTGTAATTGACTTGTGTGTTTGCATCTTTTACAGGTTTTTGCATGCAAGCAGGCATACATATAATACACATTGGACTACAACACTCTCTTGACTAAAGACTTTTTTTTTTATCTGATGATAACATTTACTTTCTTGTTTATTTTTATTTTTCTTAACCAGAACCACCAAGCCACCAACACAGCGACAGTACCTCTCTTTGAATTTTTACTGGCCTGGTTAACGCAAATAAGCGACTTGTGTGCTCCCTAATAGCCATCGGCTACTCCTTGCAAAAAAAAACATATAACATCTTATATAAACTGCATTTTGCCATTTGCCACTACCATCATCACCACCAATAATACAACTACTACTACTACTACTACTACTACTTGTAAAAAACATACATATAAGTTGTATCGGCAACTCTTTGTACATGATTAGAGCAAGTTTCCTGCATAAATGATGATGATATTATTCAATCAATTAAGTAGCATTTTATATATACATAGTACACGTTTTATAATGTACATGTAGTAAAAATGGTGTATGTACATAATCCATTTTTTGCTTCTCTTCTTTTTTGCTAGTAAGATTAGTAGAATGAATTTGACTTAATATGAAATTCGTGTTGTGCTTCATTGAAGCATATTACTACTAAAATGATAAGCTTTTCTTTCTTTTTTCAAGTAGGGTTGATTGAACAACTTGTTGTTGGTCAATCCCTTTATACTATACCACCAGCAGTTCTGCATCATCCCGTAAAAAAAAAGATGAAAAACTGCTTCATTGAAGCTTAAAATAAACATTACATCATCACATCTTATGTGCGATGTCTATGTGTGTGCATGTGTGTTTGTGTGTGTGTGTCTGCAGTAAAACCGATCAAGAGTTACTTTTTTTTCGCTTCAACTTGCCCATTTATAATATCTTTTTTACAACATGAGAAAAACAGATCAATTGAGCAAAATGTAATGTGCATGGGTAGGGATCTACATAATAGATATGTATATTATGCATATATTATACATACCTTGTTGTTATTCATTTCATACAAATTCTAATATGCATACAATGCAGAAGCTAGAAATTTCTTGAATGAGAAAGAAAAGTAATTATAAACAGCATCAAACGGATTAAAAGTACATTACACACTTGATAGGTATTACATACACCAAGTAAGATCAACGAAAGGAGACAAAAAAGGTATGTGTATAATTAGTGGGTATAGTAGTAGGCACATCAATAATTCATTTAAAAAACAGACTACAGTTCTACAACCCTACCACACAACAACAACCAACCACCACAATAAAAATTATATTTGTGCGTGAAACTAGAAATTTTCGATCTATTTTTAAATGAAGTCGATGGGTACGTTTTTCAGTGTGCTAGTGTTAGTTGTTTCAGTTTCCATCCATTTTTTTTCTTCTTCTTCAATTCAAATCATTCACTTTTGCACATGTACAAAAGGCCATAATTATCATTCGTCAGATGATATGTACCTATCACCACTTTTGTTTCTCACCGGGATCAAACCATCATACAAATGCAGAGGTAAGTTTGCAAATAAGCAAAAACAGGTCCTCCAGATTTTACCTTAGCCTTGTTGTTATTCTTGTAAATTTGCGTATGCCTATGTTCGTGTTTATTTTTATGGTAATTTATATTTTTGCACCTGTGGTATGATGATGATGATGGTGGCTGGATGAGGAAAAAGCATGTGAACCTCCTGCTGCTCTGCATGCATCCAAAATATTATGATTCCATTTAACAAAAATCAGAGTCCCACTTTTAGCCATTTATCGTGAGAACATTCTTGCACACAAGCATGCGCTCAACAAATACGTGGATTTGTATATTTATACCCTCATTAGTCGTTATTTAACCTTACGGCCTAAAATAAAACTAATGGAGTCAAAGAAATAACACATAATATTCAAACTGCATATTGCGTTAAAAATATAAGAAGGACGATCACCTTTTTGGAAAATCGACTCATTATCATCCTTTAAAATGCAGATTAAAGTGTCAAATGTATCATCATCGGTCAAAATTCAAAACTTTTTGCATTATTGTCGTACAAATAAAATGTCACACTGTTGCTAAACATTTTAGAAGCATATTTTTTTTACTGCGCTGCAAAACTTTTATGAGCCTATTTTGTCGACTCTATATTCTCAACATTTTCTCACAGGTTTAAAAAGGCATTAATTATTATGGACTTCTAACTTGGCGACGTGTTGAAAACAACGTATTGCGTTGTGCAGTGTTTATGTGTTTTTGTAAAAGAAGACTGTGTGCTAAAAAAGTTTACCCCTTGCAAAAAAGTAAAATGCTATTATTTTTTGTGACGATGTATGTTACAGGATTCGGAATGCATTTATTATTATTATTATGCAATTAGCCGGATAATAATGAGAACGCTAACATAAACACGTACAACGAATAATAATAAGTTTTAAATAACAAGTGTATTCGTTTTCCAGGGATTTGCTCTCTAAACTATGTATTTAGTATTTACGCTTAAATTGTTTTTATGTACTGGGAATGTCATACTTTAAGTATGCGTGTAGAATCTACTCTGTAGATAAACGGTTAATGGATAAATCTCCTGCGCACACCACTCAATATTATTGTTATTATAACACCTAACCTTTTGTTTACGACAATTTTACAGGCATGACAACGACAACAAGCTTTAAAAAACATTTTGAAATTAGACACTGCAAAATTTCCATCTGTCTGTCTGCAGTTGTGTGAATATACCAAGATTATTTTTGTAGGTATGCATGTATGGATTGGCTGGATTGGATGCTGGTGAACTTTACCAATATCAATATTTATGCAGATTTTTTGATTTTACACACATGCGGCGACACTTGGCCTGATGATGCACTGTTGTGTAAATATAAAAGGATTTATAACAAATTTACAACAACAACAGAGAACTATATAGCATACTTATGCCAAACTGTAGTCAATAGTAGTAGGTTTGCTTGCATGCACATTATCATGATTTTAATATCTTGTGTGTGTAGTGTAGTGAAATTGTTGCGGTGTGGAAAAATGTTTACATTCCATTATATAATATTGGTTCACTATATCATCATCATCATCATCATCATCACTACAAATGATATAACACCGAATTGTACACCGAAAAATAAGTGTGAAGTGTACACACGGTATTCTTGTCAGATTATTATTGTACAGCTACATACAATTATTATTATTATCACACTCTGATGTGCTGCTGTTGATGGAAAAGAATGTCGTCTCTACCTTTTGTTATGTGATCATTGTGGTGTGATGTTATTGTGTTGGCAGATGAGTGAGTAAGCGAGGGAAAATACTGGGAAAAGCACGTACGCAAGAATATTATGAAAGTGGTTGTGTTGTTTGACCGATAAAAGTGGCTCGGTAAATAGCTAGAAAAACATGCTGGATTATTATTATGTGTGTGTGTGTGTGTCGTGATTTTGTACTAAAAATGTACATAGGTACATACCTACATACATTCTTTTGTGTTTGCATCTCTCCAAATCAACTATAGGTATATTGACTGGCACAAAAGTGTGTAGACGTGCATCATCATAATAATGACTCCTCCACATGTGGTGTGATGTTATGTAGTATTATTATTATTGTAGTATTATTACTTGAGTGATAATTATTAGGCTATTGTACTGTTGATGCGATGTGGCCAGCATTTAAGCTCGGCTTAGCTTTGTGTGTACTTTTGGGTTATACGCATGCAAACATGTTGTATTGAAAACCTGAAGACAGCATCATCATCATCATCACAATCCATCACATAATATATTTGACAAGTCGTAGTCTAAAATACTGGCACACAGGCGCACACCGTACAACGCCAAGAATAAAATGACTTAAAGAAAAGAGCGCATTGACATTGGACAAATTGGATTTGATGCATGACTGAATGCTCAATGTAAACGGCAAACACTTAACGATTTTACTGTCTCCACTCCACACAAAGTCATCATCACCATCAACATCATCATCCTAATAATGATGGATTTAGGTGGACTACTACTACTACCACCACTACTATTGCTACATATATAGGTATGCACATGTTGCATTTAAACTTTGTGTCTTGTAATGTGACTTATTTATCATTAACATTTTTAATGTATGACATGATAAGAGCATCATTATTACTGCTGCTATTACCTATTAACCAGGCTTTAGAGCATTAAAGGGATGTGTAAAGTAGCCAGGGACAAACTAATAATGGAAAAATGGGAACTACTGGTTGACTGACGGCACACATTATTAATTCTGGTCACTATAGTGTGTCCACACACACTACTACATGCATAAAGTGCCCCCCTTTTTCATAATATACATAATATACCAATAATACAGCTGCTTATTCGGAAAGATAAATAATGAAAGCACACAACAGACATATTTTCCTACTTACTACATGCTTTTCTAACGCAGATCATTATGATAATCATCATTATTGCTTATTATGTACAGTGTTTATGCGTCACAGGAGGGCTCCAAAGATTTATTCCTGTGGAGAATATGGGTACATTGTCAAGTACAGACAGAGAAGAGAGCCAAAGTACACACACACACACACACACACCAGTCCTTATATATTTCCCATTTAAAAACTTTTTGAAATGGGTTCTATATGGCAATGCAATGGCACACGGCTCTACATCATATATATATATTCTCTGTTAGCCTGTAATGCAGTGCACACTACACACAAGTATCTGACAAGATAAAGCCCAGAAACTTTGTTTTTATGACTCCATGCATGCATGACAAGAAAGACGACTCCTTCTGATGCACTAAAACCACCAACTCGGCAGGCAAGGGCACTCTTTGAAAAATATATTATGGACCTACAAATATTTACTCTCCTTCATGCGAAATGCCAGTATATAAATGGTATGCTATATAACTATATAATATATATTGCACAGTGCAGTGGTAGCAGTATATGGAAATACGGTGAGAGGAATCCATCCATCCATCCTGTGCTTTTCTGATAAATAAGCAATCATTGCCACAAAACAATAGAGAGCTGAAAGTACTCATACCTATAAATGCACCCATGTATATATTTCATGACATGATAAGATGACATATCACTAAAATGGTATAAAATGTACTTACCATTCAGGTGTGTGTGTGTGTGTGTCTTATGTTGTATGTGTAATAGTAATAAACTTTGAGAGAGAGAGAAAAAAAATGTTTTAAATACAGCACATACAATAGTAAATAGGTATACAGATTCAAGTAGACAAGTATATATTTCCCATTCCTGCAACAAAGTGATTTTCTTGTTTTGTTGTAACACATTAGATACCTACAACCAGTGCAGTGATGGAAAAACAGAAGTTCTCTGATTGTATGAGCAAGGAAGGAAAATTGAAAAAAAACATATATATGTGGGATGTAAGATGAACCAGTAGTAAACTACAGATTGAAAGACCAATACACAAGGGGCAACGGTGAAATCATGCGGTTTATGGGTCTGTCGAAGGTGCTTCTTCAAAAAGAGAGAGAGAGACGGAGGGAGAGAGAAAGAGAAATAACTAAAATCCATGTTTTTATGTGCATGTAACTACTTAAGTATAAAACTACAAAACTTTTAGGGGGTTCTCAATAAAAATGAATACTGAGTGTGTAATATGTAGGTATATATACACACACACATCATGAAAATATATAAGTTCATCAAATTACAAAAAGGGAAAAAAATAACCAAGTAAAGAAGTGCAAGTAAAAACTGATGTGATGATGGGGCCTGCTTAGGTCTGCTGCCTCTCTCTCTCTCTCTCTCACTCTCTGTCTGCATCAACGAGTGTTACAGACTAACTAAATAATAATGAAATTTTGTTTCTTTTTAACAAGAAGAATAAATGTATGACTATTATAATGTTGCGTCTGTCTATCACTTCTTGGTTTTCATCATCACACATCCATTGAAGCAGCAGCAGCAGCAACAGCAACAGTAGTCATTCGTCACTTGAGTAGCAGCACAACAGCTCTTAAAATGAAAAAAAAGTTGATGTGTTTTTAGATGTGTAATACCATTTCTTAATCGGTTGATCATCGTCATCATACTTTATCATTCATTATTATCATCGTCATCATAATAAGCAAAAATATAATGTAATAATATTTTTTAGCTTCTTCATCTTTTTTAGAAAGAAAACAGTTGTACATGAATGCATACATGACGTGCTTCTTTGAAACCTCAAACCCAAATGGTCTACTTTAGATTGGAGTAGAGTAGAGGGATCATCATCATGATCACTGCTGCCGTTTTTAACAGCAGCTTTGCACAACACATCATCATCGCCTACTACATATGTGGATGGCGACGAGAAGATGATGATAATCACGATGATGATGATGACGATGAGATGATGTGTATGTTGTTGTGAGAGTATACGGGTTGTTTGTAAGTGTGCAATCCTACACAATAGCTCTTTTCTCTTTTATTTCTGTACTCTCATGCAATCTGCTTTGCTCTCTCTCTCTCTCTCTCTCTCTCTCTCTCTCTGAGCAGCTCTCACTGAAAAAAATAATAAAACTCGTAGCAACCACTACATATCAACCAGTTGCCTTAGCCAGCAGTCTGTTTGTAGTAGCCTCCGAGAGAGGAACAAGAGAGAGTAGCCAGCAGAAGAAGAGAGAGCACGACACGGGAACAAAAAAAATATTTTGCGTTCCATGTGATTCTCTTTGTTTTCATAAACAAACAGTCTAAATACAAGGAATACAAACTTTACCAGTTAGTAATCTCCACAGAGAGAGAGAGAGAAAGCAAAAGATAATTTGCATTGAAAGAGAGAGACATTTCATTTTGTTTAAAGGAAGGAGACTTAAACGGAAACATAATTTATAACTGATTTCGTCATCATTTCATTCATTTTTTAAGTAAAAAAAACTGCCGTTCATTCATTCAATCATTTTTATTTCTTCTTCTGCTTTGACCTAGTGCTTGCCCTCTACAACTCGTTAATAATTTTCTGTTAATCTGAAATAAATAAATATAAATAAAGTGATGAAAATTACCTTACACAAGCAAAAAAACCAAAAGTGGTAGCAGAAAAAAGGCGTATAAGTCTCAATAAATGAATGTGAGAACGTGTGAATACCCCATAAAAAATCGTCAACCTCATCCATGTCGCCACTGTCTTGTTCGTCTCTACATCCATTAAAAAAATATGGGATGATGATAATAAGAAGGAGCATGAAGCAATGGCAATATTTTATTAATTGCGTTAATAATCACAACTGCTGCTGTTTGCTTACAAAGTACTACCGTCTTCGTGCAACACCCGAAGGACAAGAATAAAAAAAAACTTTTTTTTTAAATTCCTTTTATTATAAACATACCGCGTTGTCGTGTAATATTATTAATAAAACCACCATCATCGTTATAAACAGTAGTAGTAATAAATAGTATATATGCATACATATAACTGTTGGTGTTTTACTTGTAACAGTGTTAAGATATATTTATGTTGGACATTTTTATTATGGGCTCATCATTATCAAAAAAATAGAGACAAGAGGAGATAAAGACTGTTGCCGTCCTGTCCGCCTCCACGAAGATATATATATGTGTATATACCTACACTCTTAAGACGGGGACACATTCAACAACACACATTCATAGCTCACACCGCGACAGCAAGACTATCGACGACGGCACGCCGGTGTGGTTCACTGACTACGTAGCCCTACGTTACTGGTGTCTTGTTTTATTTCAATGAATGATATATTACACACGTGAATATATATACCTATATTACAAATAAATGTGGTTACACTTTTGAATGAGACAAAAAAAAACAAAGATTGTGGAAACCAAGCTGTTTTATCAATAAGCCACAGGAATACTACGACTGTGACCGGGTACTTAGTGGTTGTGGGACAATAGTTACCATGTTCAAAAGTGTCAACTAGGTTGTTTAGGTCAATTCTATAAACTACATTTATATAACTAAAAAGGTGACGCAAATAAGTATTCACAATTAAAAAAAAACTTTATAAAGTAGATAGAAAAGTGCGTGGTAACTTTTTTTTGCCGACTTTGAAAGTATAAAAAAGGTATAATAAAACCTTATCAAAAATCTTGTTTATACATTTAATATATAGTCATCTCATATACCTACTTGATTTTTCCAGTATTCTCCATTCCATTCCCCTTTTTGCCATAAACAGCAGATAAAATTTTATATTGAGATATTGAAAAGACCAATCACTTTTCTTATTAGTCGTGTGTGAGTCTATAAAACTGGCAGTTTCCTCATCACGACCAACCTAGTAATTACTACAGCCAACACGCATTTTGTATCTCTCTACAATACAACAAATGTGCATTACTACATGGAAAAAAAGTTATTTCTTCTGATTTATTTTAAATAGACTTTAATAGCTTCTCATTTGTGTCAAGTCAGGAGTATATTCAGTTTATTGTCTGTTTAAAAAGACTTTTTTTTCAAATACTACGCTGCTGTTGTAACTACAGAAGAAGAAGAAAAAGAAGAAGTTAAAACGCTTAGCTGACAAAAGGGAGAAGGAACAACTGTGTGAATTCACTCGCTTTTGAATACAAGCACCCGACCAAAAAACCAAAAAGCAAAAGAAAGGCAGCAAGTATAGCAGCAGCCAGCTCGCAACAACCATAATATATTGGAATACATCACACCAAAAAAGCAAAGCAACCCCGACCAACCTTCTCTACTATATCTCACACACACACACACTACAAGGCATTCTCGTCAGAGAGTTTGTATGAATCGTGACATTTTGTGGAAGCCAAATATATATAATATATATAAGATGAGAAGAACAAGAAGAGAAAAAACAGTCTAAAGACAAGTGTCAATTTGGAAGGCGCCACAGAAAAGAAAAAGATAATTTGTCACTTGTGGGAAGAAGGCGAAGACACCATTCTCCGCTGCTGTCATATAAAAATCTTCCTAAATGTCCCTACAACTACATATATACATTTACGTATATAACACATCACTTGAGATATACAAAACACATTGAAATCATATTATCAGCTATCCTAATCAACCATCATCATCACATCAATGGGAACAACAACATTGCATTAAACACCAACACACACACGCGGAGGTGTGCACACAGAAAAAAAGAAGAAGAGAATACATATTTAGATGCAAGTAGTAGTGTAATAGTAGTGTTCTCTACAATTTACTACTACTACACACTACACACACTCACGAGGAGGATAATATCTGTTTGTAGAAAATTTACAATCGCCAGAAAGAACAGAGCTCGTCGTCTGTGCGGTGGTGTGTTTTTCTTACTCCTGCTCCAACTCCACACAAAACAAAACAGCTACCATACCTTGTTCTTCTAAAAAGTACAGCAAAAATCTTCATGAAAAAGTTGACGACGAGAATGAATAGTGATTAGTCTTTGATGTGTACTCGTCATTGTTGCATGTACAAAGAGAATGTGTCTGTCTGTGTGATATAGCTCATCTCATCTCTCTCCCTATTAAACAGTATAATAATTCCATTTGAAAAAGAGAGTTTAAAAAGTGGGTTCACACGTACCAAAAAAAAGATAGATAATATTAACGCACACACACATCCATACTCAACTTTGTGCATCGTTTTTATAACAAATGTGTACAAAACAGTTTCTTTGCAACAACTGCAACAAACATTACCATAACAACAACAACGACGTCAGCATCATCAACCAAATCATGATGATCATCACCAGATTCAGATTTATATCCCATGTTTTTGGACAAAAGTGATTTTTGTGATGGTGGTGGCGGTGCAACTCTATTGATGATGATGATCCATCAGCCTTTTTAGGAAAAAGTACAAAAAAAGTAACTTACCTACATAGATATTATATACTGCATTATTATATATGCCGTCACAGTTTTGTTTCCTGAACTTTGCTACATACATATAACAACAGCAACAACAACATCACACAACAATCGTGGTTGTCGTCGTCTTCAGATAAGAAGAGAAGAACACAAGAGGATGATCAAAGAAATGTGTGGTTGTTGTTTTGATCACAGATCTTCTTCACCTTCATCATTATTATTACAATCAAAAGTCCAACAGCAGCAGCAGCAGCAACCATTTGCGGACGAAAAAGCAGAAGAATATACAACAGGGTGATAGAAAAAGAGCGTCTTCTTCTTCTTCCTTCGTGATCCTCCTCATGCTCATTTTCATGTCACGGAATAACTGTTTCCTATTGATGATCATACTACCAAAAAAAAATCTTCTTCTCTGTGTCTGTATCGTACCGCCAAATGAAATGAACAAGTGCTACTATACACACTACTAGAAGAAGAATCAACAACAAACAACAACAAACGCCAAGACAAGTATAGTGATTTTGCAATCCATGCAGATATACATACATACATATTATTATTATTATTATACATACATACACCGTGACACTACCAGTTAGCAAAGTAATAATATTTAATAAAAAGTGACTCAAGTTTATAAAGAGCGAAAAAAAAGTGGCTGCTGGTTTTTCATTGATCGTAATCAAGTATTTTCTCCCCAAATTCGGTGCGGAGTCATTATTATTTTTGTTATTATTAAAGCCGCTCGTACTAAAAGAACGTCGTCGTCGTACTGTTTTTATATATATACACCAGTTGAATGTTGGATCTGTTTTGGCAGGTGAGTCTATATATTATTATAACATACACATAAAATAAATAACTATAGGATAATAATAATAACCAGGAAGATAATTTTCTCATCATTACTGGCTATTTGCTCCCATTATATACATGCCTATATTAAGTATTTACGATTTACTGTATTTTATGAACCATCCTCCTCAAATTGAAACTGACATAAAAAACTATATATATGTATATATATATGTACATATACAAGTATACACTATGCACAAATATATATACATATTATTGATAGCATATTATATGATTTTCATATGTATGCAAAATGCAATATAATATGTCTTGTCTTTTATGCACATCATGAAAACCGGTCAAAATTGAAGGCTCTCACAGTTCGAGTGAAGGCATAAATCTTAAATCCAAATGGAATGAAAAATTATTTGTTGTTGTTAAATTTTTATAAATGCCTATATTTACACATATATGCACATATGAAAATGATACTAATGCATATAATCTTGTATGAGCTGACAGGAGACAACAACTAAAAGGGAATTTAAGAACACAAAAGTGCAATGTAATCATAGCGGTCATGATGGCACGTGTGTACCACACATCCTTCAATTTTATTTAACCCGAACAAGAAAAAAAACATATCCTTCTAAAATCACACAGTACGCATTTCTCTACAAGTGTTTAATGACATTATTAATGGGATGTAGTAAACCAGTCACACAGTCGGTACATAAATATTATTTCATTGCCTTTTTAGCAATTTCCTTTTTTTCCCCATTTTGCAAACCACCTTTTTTGCATTCCATTAAACACTTGTTCAGCATGTCTATTAAAATAGTACGTTCATCTTATTCACTACCACCACCTCAGTACGAACTACAACAGTGTATCAAATCATCCAAAATGAATTGGACCACGTATGAAGAAAGAAGGAAAAAAAGTATGAAGAAATAGTAAATCATACCATATAATTATTTATTATAAATAAAATTGTTGTAGTGCAAAAAAAGAAGGGGAATGATGATTTTTATTGTTTGAGTATAAAAGATATACAACACACACCTATTACTAGCTTTTGAACATAAAAAAATACCGGGTATCTGATAATCTAACCAGAATGATGATGATCATCATCATCAGCAGCATCAGAAATAAAAAAGAAACAGATCATTTTACAAGTTGTAGTAGATGCGTATAGCCCACTATTTACAATGATAATCATGCTAAAGATGATATCTCTAGTTGTGTATGATTGAGATCTAGTTGATTCATAATAAGAAGAGAGAGACACGCAAAACAAGAAGGAATACAAACTAACAAAGGAGTAAACTCAAAAAAAAACTACACACACACACAGAGCCACCGACAGATTGAAAAGTGAATGGCATGTGGAATGTTGATAATCACATGTTGTGATAGAATGAATTAAGGTATATACCTAAGTATATGTATGTATGTATGTATCTATGTATATTCCCATTCTTACACACAAACATATTATCCTATAATTTTTTTGTATATCATTTCTTCAAACATTTTTTTTTTTGCATTTTATTCAAATATAAGTTGATAGGTACCCTGAAAAGAAGTAGAAAAGGGTCCGACGTATATATGTCTATAATAGCCTATAAAAATGTGCTTGGATTATTATGCGGTAAAATTTTACAAAAAAGGCCATGCTTTGGTATTATTCCACAATTATTTGTCGATGATTTGCTTGAATACTACTTACTATATTATGCATCTTAATGAAGCTGAATGAAAAACACCAAGTGTGAAGATCAATGAATCACATGCATATAATTTTATTGTGCTGAAAAGGGCAGAGATGAAATCTACTGTTTTTTTGTACCTATAAAAATATATGTTATGCATATAAATATAACAATATATGCAACTTCCGCAATCATTTGTCCATACCTGCTGGATAGGTAGTAGTCAGCATAAATTGTATACTCTCCACATGTTCATT
Source organism: Zhuqinia jingwanae (assembly GCA_027744095.1). Taxonomy (NCBI): domain Eukaryota; kingdom Metazoa; phylum Arthropoda; class Collembola; order Entomobryomorpha; family Paronellidae; genus Zhuqinia; species Zhuqinia jingwanae. Next base: position 931 of record JAHZNC010006642.1, on the reverse strand, counting down.
TTTTTTTACTGGTGGTGGTTCGTAATTTTTTTTAGTGAAGGCCAATCTCACAAATAGTAATGTAATGTGCTAGTGGTCATTTCTTACAAACAGGAGCGTGTCCAAAATGAAAACTGTTAAGGTTATTGTCAGGGTTTTGTCCTGCGCTTGGGCAACATTTCTATACTTGACTGTTTAATAAAATAATGAGTGTTATATACCTTGTATTATGATGATCATGATGATCATCTCAGTGTGTATATTATAACGTTGCTGGTGGTGATGGTGAATCAAGAAGATGTTGCAGTCAAAAAAGAGCCATAGTCATAATAGTACTGCAAGGTTTTGTGGGTGAGATGTTGTAAACCACAAACATTTCGAGCAAGGCAATGCACTCTTCTCCCCGACGACTAGGCGTCACATTTCCAAGTACAGGAATGACATAGCTGTTTTGTCGTAGGATAACCTTTCTATTCAACCCAGTTGTTATAAAAGATAATAAATCGTCTTTTTATATATATATTGGAAAGATGGAATCAGTGTCGACTGTAAGCATTGTGTTTGTTACGCAACAAGCAATGGTACGAACTGAGGCGTCACTTACATATCTGGATCTGGAATTCAACAAATGCGAAATGAATGGTATCAAAGAGATAATTATTGCGGAGCATGGCTAATTGTAGTGTAGTGATAAAAAAAGAAATATGTAATTTTCGGTGTATGCTCATTTTGTTGTCTCGTTTTTTTAAATATCACGACGACACATCACACATTTCCCTTCTCGTGGTGAATGGGTGCGACCCTTTTAGATACTTAGGAGATTAGTTGGCGATGGATGATGATAATAAGAAGTATAGTAATTGATATTTGGTCATAATGAGCTTATGCCAATGCCCGAATTCGATATAGGCTATAAGATTTCAGTCTTTACATGGCGCGACATGCCACAAAA
>JAHZNC010006641.1:0-10587 GCA_027744095.1 Zhuqinia jingwanae | reverse complement strand
GATAGCACTTTATTACTTTTATATGTACGTATGGCTTTTTGCATAGAACGTTTGGTTTAAAATCGGGTTTAACTATACACGAACGGGCCCCGTTTCCGCAAACCGGTCACGGCTCTAGTTAATAGTATAGTACACACAGATTTGCTGACTTTGATGTGATCAGATGATGAATTACTACAGGGACAACGTTTTGATTGGTATCACTTGTTTACCTCATTGCAAAAATTTTCATGCTTTCTGGCAGTCAGTCAACGGGGGACTTTTTAAAATAAACAAATGAGAAGGAAATCTAGACAAAATGCACTGATGGTAATCAACTGCACTATACAAATTTGGTGGAAAAGTTTTCATAGTGATAAAAGTTACTTGTGTCACTGTGTACGTGACTACCCCAATCTCATTTTTTTAGATTCAAGCAAAATAACCATTTACAATCAACTTCACTAACATAAATCCTTAAATTCTTCCTGTTTTTGTGTTTAAAAAAATCCATTCCCTTTTTTCCCAATGTTGGGATAGGCCAAACCTTTTTTTTATTAAAAGAAGTTAGAGAAAATTTGTCAATATATTGAATGATGCCGAGGATGCGAAATTCAAAGAAGTTGATGTTTGAAACAAGTTGTAAGAACTGTCTTGCTCACTTTAACAATAGAGAATGAAGCTCGTTTCTTTGAAGATTTTTTTAAAAACATCAATGTCAATTTGCCGATTGAATGGAAAAAATCCTAACAAGCTTTTCATGAGAAATGAGAATATAGCGGAGAAGTGTCTGGAGCACGCCGCTTCACCTGGAATTAAACTTGATACTAGTTTTTCTTTGTATCATCACTGTCACGGATCACAAGATATAACATGCAGAGATTAGATTAAAGCTGATGAATTGGAAATCATAACAAACTTGGTGATTCTTTTAGAGGAAAAATATATATTAATCCATCACAGATTTGGCTATATACACATACATACGTACTCCATTTCTGATGAACGAGCAGGAAAAGAAAATGTGGTGATGACTTGATGCCTGGAGATTTGATACTCTTCTGTCAAATAATTCAACCTTGAAAACATTTTCATTTCCGATAATGGCTAAAATAGAAAACTAATGGGGCACATGTGAATTTCCCGGACATGTTGTTGTTGGATATTCTATTCGGAAATTTCTTTTACATTCAAACAAGCGTGCAGGTACAGCCACAACCATTCTTTTTTTTTAGGAAAACCAATGTGAATATCCACACTCAATAATATTGTTGTCGTATTGCATTAAATGACGCTGAATTTCAGTGCTCACCCAACCTTGCATTTTTTGCAATCCTTCTATCTTCCCCTTCTCGCAATATATATCAGCGGTCATGACGCAAGTCAAAACGAAAAAAACTAACTTTTTTTCATATAAAATATTATGCATGTAGGCAGGTGGGTAAAGGAGAGGGAAAAGTTTTTGGGAGAGGAACAACATGCACAATGCACAACCAAACTTACTACCAACGATTTCATTATTATTACGATTAGAAAGCATTTACTATTGACTTTATTATTTCAACTTGATCAATTAGAATAGCAAATTACGTTCAACTGTTCAACGCAGACAACTTTATTCTCTAGGGTAACCCGCCTCATGAATCCAGGTAATTAATTGTGGATACAGGTAGCTACAATATTACATGTCGAATGGCTCCCCAAAAAAGGTTAAAGGAGCTGGTGGGTGCTTTAAATCAGGTATACAACGAAAACACAGAGCCAAACTACAGTGTCCATATATTGCCGTCATCATAGGTAAAATAAATGTGTTTCAGGATAAAGTTTTGAAAAGTTTTCATTATACTTGTTTGGAACGTACTTTTACTCATTTTATGAGTATTATACGTACCTACATACATATCATCTTCAAGTAAACATTTTCGCAATGGTTTTTACGTTCCTAATGGTTTATGAGGCCATTACACTCTGTAAAGTTCATATCATGAGAATATTTAATGGTGCATACATACATACATACCCCGCCTACAACAAAAAGAGTTTGCAAGATTTCGTTTCACGTTGTCCCTGTTATTCCTTTCGCATTTGGCAACGTTCTCGTCTGTTATGTTTCAATTTTGTATGTAAAACATGTAACCTAATTGGACTTTGTTTTTTCACTTTGAATCTTTTAGTATTAAATATTTACAAGATCGATAACTGCAGTTAATTCAATTCAAAGCCATACTTAAGTTTAGACACGGGTCATTCCCCTATCTCAAGTTACCTGGAAAGGTCAGTGTGGTATAACAGGATAAAATGTAGCCCTAGACCATCCCATCCCTCTCTCCTCTGTGCCCAGTTTACTTTTCATTGCAAGGCTTGGCTTTCAGTCTCTTCAAAATTAACAGATAAATACAAATGTAATAATTTAGTACTTCGTGTACGTTAAAAGTAATCAGGCCAGTAATCAGAAATGTACACATTGTTGAAGGAAACTGAAACTGGAGTTGTTTTTACAATTCATTTGTGTACCAGCTGCAGTTGATGCGTCCAATTGGGTCATATATATTTTTTAAACAAAGGTTCACATTTGTCGCACATGTGCATGTGGAAAGGATTATTTTTCTACAAGTATGTCACGCATTTTGAATTGTGCAAGGATTTGAGTCATCTGGACAAAGGGGAAATGTTATGTATATTATGTTAAGTATATTTGATCATTTATTGTAATGAAAATGTGTGGTTCAAAGAAGTGAAACAAGGAGCTTGCATAAAGAGGCAGGAGCAAGCAGGGCAACATGAAGTTGAAAAAATACTTACAAGTTACAACATGCATGCTCTTGTGCAGATTTGTCGGGACAGGTTTTTGCGGTTGCATACAAGTCTCTCATCTTTCTCAATCATCTCATCACTTCGCCTATAGATGTACTATTTATGTATTCTTTAGGTGTACAGTCACGAGTCCATCGTGTACTATATAGCCTGCTGCTCTTCTTCTTGTGAGTGCAGATGAACTTGGTTCCTTTGTAACTTTAATAATACAAGCAGGTAGCAGTCTGTAGCAAGGAGCAACAACGAGAGAAAGAGCAACAGAAAATCTCTTTTCCTCACTCACTCGTACGCACACAAACTGACAGCTAGATAGTCAAGGAAAAAAATAAAGGGAAAGGAAAGGCAGCAGCGCTGGAGAAAGATTCGCAAAAGTTGATACACGAGCGGGAGCAGTAGAACCAGCTTCCTCGACCTCGCTTCTTTCCCTTTGAGTGTGCATGTATATATATACGACTCACATCGCACTTGTAACTTGTTTTACTTGTTGTTTTGTATGTTGACTATGGTAATAATAATATAATATCTACTTGCACGCATACAACATATCCGCTCGTCTGTCCCTGACTGCTTTGTTTGAATTGAACTCTGTGCTGAAGCAAGGGAACCAAAGCACACAGGCACACACACACACACTCACTCACACATCAAAATCTAGCCTCCCGAGTTGCCAGAGCCGTTATTCCTCTGGAGCTTTTGGTGTTCACCACTTCTCTTTCACTCGCTCCTCCACTCTCACTTTTCATTTCGCTGTCCCTGTTGCTTTTTTTGCTCGTGCACACGACATACCTACAGCTCCAAACACAAAATAAATTTGATACTAAAATAAACTGACATCACACAACGACTACTACTTTCACTATTTGTTCTGTCTGTTTGCTTTGAATTTACAATATTTGCTACACATTTTTGTGCTGTGAAAACTTCAAACATTCCATCAAAGTTGAAGTACGGACGAGAAAGAGAGGGAAAGGAGAGAGGAAAACATAAATTTATATGCAGCAGCCAGAAGAGGACCTCAAGTGAAAGCAACTTTCTCTGGTTTCAACACTTCACCGCACAACAACATTATTAAGGTTCGCCATCTCTAACCATAATAATAATAATATACATAATATGCATGTACCACTTGACAGTCTAGTGATAACACCACAACAACTTCAAAAACATTGCTGAGGTTTACCATTTACTCTCTGGCATACTTCCATTTACTTCCACTGCAAGTAAACTTGACTAGAAGTTATTTTTCATTTAGTCTCGTTCCATTTATTACACAATTATAATATGTATTAATTTCGGGTGACCTGCAAATATCCAAACTCACAATTATAAGACGTGACATTGGATCCCACAGATTTAGTTGGCTGCATTATTTGAGTGGCTGCTGCTGCTGACAGCAAGACTCTAACCGTAACGGTCTTTGGGTCGGCAAGTTACACACGTATGTATGTAATTTAGAATTACGCAATTCTTGCAGTAATTGCATCACAACAAGGAAGCTTGATAATGAGAAGGAAACTATAACAGAGCAGAGTGACCCAGTCTGTATAATAGCTCTAGATCATAATCGTCAGAAAAGTGACTTGAATTAACTGACAACGTATGTCTTCTTCTCCTCCTGCTGTTCTCCGGTATTTACTATTTACTTCAATGAGACGCTTGAGTTCTATGAAAGTGGGTCGTGAGGTCAGTCGATAAAGTTTTATTTCTACGTCTTTTTAAGTCTTAGATTTTTGTTCATTCGTTTCAAAAATGCATCAATAGCTTATAGCGTCACAGGGGATCATACAGCAGCACACAAAATACTGTCCATATTATGCATTTCAGGCATTTTCACTCATTCAAAAGTTTGGATTTATTAAACGCTTTAAACTACTGAAAATATAGTTTGTAATAACTGTATTCAAACATTGATAATTATTACCTGCAAAGGGATGAAATCTGGGATACTGAAGTGCAGTCCAAAACCGACGAGATAAAATAGGCACATGACAAAACTAGAGTAAAACACAGCTCTCAGTTTCTCACAATGCCCCGATACATGCTTTTCTGCCATTTTGGCAACAAAGATTGAGAATTAAAAAATAAAAGAAATACGACTTATATCAAGTTTACAACATTCTCATTGTTAAACTTGGATCCGCACTTGTAGCAATGAAGAGTTTGAAATGAAAAGTAGAAGAGTAATGTGCGTGCACAACACGCGCCATTCGCAATTAGCCAAAACTTGACTTGTCACAAGCTCATCTTCATTTCTTTGAAAAATAGCTTTTGTTTCCAACAAAAAGTATGGAGCATCCTCCCTTTCCACAATCCAAATAGTTAAGAGAAAAGGGGAGAAAATTTCCAAAGGACTTTGTTCTTGGGTTGAAAGTTACATAAATAGTTACAATCAAGTTTTGGCGGAATCGGATTTGAACAAGTTGGAAATAAGATTTTCCCTTCCCTTCCCTTCTTTCATATACCTATCATTTGTAAACAATTTAACGAGATAGTTTAGATCACTGTTTAGGGCATCCCATCCTTATTTTCATGGTAAATTCCTAACAACATCAGCCTCACACCAACAAACTAGCCAAAACTTTACATTTGAACAAAAAGTTCCACTCCAATCAATTACTCTACACTTTATTCTATACATACATAATATAGAAAAACGAAAACTTTATAGCATTGGTTAGCAGCAGCTTGTAGTAGAACATGCTGAAGGACTAGTATTGCACGCTCTCATGCCAATGAAGGGATCCATTTTTAATTAATGTGTGCTTTGAAAAAGAAAATACCTTGTCTATACAATACAGCCTCTGGATTAGATGTAGATCTACACATGCTTACAACAAAGTAAGAATAAAAATAGTACAAGCACTATAAGCACTTTTTCACTCCAGAGATCATCAATTTCGACAAAAGATGAGAAAGAGGATATACCTGAACATTGGTATGCACATGGCGTTAGCATTAGAGGGATTAAGAGACAAACGGCATTTATTTACAGTGAATACAGTCTCTAATTGCATTTTCTTATTACTACTCGTTTACTTCCAATCTACTGGTTACTTTGACTTTCCACTTTGTCAGCTAAAACGCTCTTTTGTACGCTTTTGATCTCATACAATCTCATATCATCAATGTAGGCAGTCTTTGTATTTTTTTTTAATACATTAACACTCCTCCGAGAAAGAAAAAAATCAATTTCATTTCATGACTTTTATACTTGCTTCCATCATCCCTTCAATTTTTTTTGCACCACCTTTCATCCATAAACTGTTAATTTAATCGTGGACTTTGAACCAGATGGAAACAACTTGTGAAAAGGATATCATACTCGATTAAGAAACATAATATGATAATACTAATCAATCATTGATATAACATGGCTTCCTTGCACATGACATGGCTTTACTTTCATACTATATGTATATCAACAAATGATAAACACTTGTGATCGTATGTACTATAACGATGGGGCTCCAGTCACCCAAATCCACACACTACAATTTTTTTGTTGCAGCTTGTAAGCCCTCACGAGTCGGGGTTCCTAGTCAAGCTTAATTGTAAATGGTTATTGGATTTTGGGTAATATTGCTAAAAACCAAATATCATGTTATTAATAAAGAAATAAAATTAAAGTAAAAGACTAGTTAGCTTTTCTGACAAAAAAGTGTCTACTATATGGAATGTGTTGTTATTACTATGCTTGTGTGCCACCTACGCAGAGAAAAGTGGTGGTAGTATTGGCATTGGACTGATGTAATTTAATTACAACAATAAACTCTCCAGAGCAGACAGAAGAGCCACCTTTTTTATCTAGAGAGAGAGAGAGCAAGCGAGAGATTTTTGTGTAGAGTAGAAAGAGCATCCAACATTCAATCAGTCACTTGTATTTCTGAGATATTAATATTTGAGTGATTTTAACGCTTCAGAAATATATTTTACTCGCATTCTCAAATAATAAATTTTGAGTGATTTTGACGGTGCAGAAATTATTATCTGAGTTGGTAGGATGCAATATCGTGAACAGACATATACATACATGTATATATATACATATATACATAAAGCCACAAAGGATTAACAGAGGTAATTTATAAATAACCGAAAGGTGGTTCGTAATAATATATACAGAATGTAAATGCATCTTGGTATCAGATTATATTATAGTTACATAGATAAGGATATCGATAGGATATAACGTTGTTTGGAAACAACAACCGAAAAAGGTAAATTTCATGCAGACAACCTCAATGTTCCCATATTATTTGGTAAAGAATCTTCATCCAGTCATAATTAAATGTTTCCGTTCGTACGTCTGCTAATTTTCTGCAGGATCCCTGTTACACCAAATTTCTGTCTATTTTTCATTATTTTTTTTACATCAATCGACAGAGCCATCATTTCATACGCTAGTAATGTCAATTTGCATATGTTTCACCTAAAAATATTTCATGTTTTAAGTACATTTAAAAATGGCAAATGCCCTTGGTGCAGGTGGCATTGCAGATGCAGAGTCGCGCCATTGCAGTGCTCTTTCATCATTCCGTTAAACGGTTTCCAACCTACCTTGTATGTAGCTACACATGTAATTATGTACATAGGTGTGCAGATTGCGCAACACTGTAATGCCCCATTGTTAAGCAGTAGAAAGTAGAAACAACAAAAGTGCGAACTATATTCAGAATAAATATAGCAACTGTGTGTGAGTTTGCCTCTCTTTCCGTCCTCCCTACCAACTGAGCTGGTCCAACTCAACTTGTAGAGACGCAAAGAGAAAGGAAGCCATGAGTTTTCGGATTAATCCTTTTCCTATTCCGAGTGTTTCCTTTTACCATGGAAAAGGCATTGACATGCAATAATGTATACGTTCAGAAGACTTTTGATTTAGAACGCGTGAAAAAAGTACCTAGGTATGCATGTGCTTGTTGTTCTGTAGGGACTTGTAGGCTTTCCAGAAAGATGAGCAAAATGGGAATTACATTTGTAGACATGGTAGTAGTCACAAGAAGCAGGGTATTAAAAGCTAAGTCGGAATAATGGTGGAGGGAGGAAAAACTTGGGATGTAAATACCATGGAAAACTGGTAACTGCTTTATAAGCTGTAAGGAAGTATTGCTTCTATAGGAAGGTGATGATTTAGAGTTCTCATGGCGAGTAGACATAAATTAGACGAAGAAGAATGCATCCCATGTCATATGTTACAAGTAAATAATTACAAGCTCAAGTTCAAAGAAGATTCGCAACATATGCTAGTCATTAGTACAGTCATGTAAGGCCAACAGACTGAGACCATGTGATTGCAAAGTATAAGTACATAATATGTACATGTACCCAAATATCCCAAAACGTGCGTGCAGTAACGTTGCTCAATAAATAATTGATCCGAATCCAAATTTTAGAGAGACAGAAGAAACGTAGTATTTAGCTGTTGCTAATAAGCAGCTTTAGATCATGCATGACGCATATTATTGCACAGCAGCAGAATAAAAAAGATTGTAAAGGTGAAAGTCAAAGCAGTATGCCAATAATATACATACCTAGATACCTATATGACACTTTTGTTTCTTCCCATTTACCATTGTGCTCAGTTGCTTAAATAAAGCTCTCCCTTTTACTTCTCTACTCATTTCAACAAATAAAAGGTGGCTTAATAAAGCACCTACATAAATCACACTATAATCGTTGTGTTGAAACCACTTGGGGTTAATCCATAGTATAAGCGACTTTTTAAATTCAGTCTTTTATTGCCACATTGTTTTGATATCATTTCAACTAGATAGGTAGTTAAAATACAACACTAGGTAAATCAATGTAATAACCATAATCATTGATTCTATACTTTAAAAAAAATTATGTATCGCTACGTTTCACGCGTTTTTAAAAAGATTTTTAAAAGATTTATTTCAGAGTGTAATTTTCTTGCTTTTGATCAACTTTCCCTTCATATTGCCTAACATTCCTACATCCCTATTTGAAATGATCTTATTTTATATTATTATCATGGCATATAACTCCTGACAGTGTATCACTCATCCTCACATTTGCAAGCAGAGAGAAAGTATAGTTGAGTAAGTAATTGGACTGCAAAAGATATGAGTGAGATAAGAAATTCTTTCTGACTTTCCATGTGACATTGCTCAAGAAACAAGAAACTCACTCAGGCACTAGTCCTTACGGGTGAAACTTTTCTATGTGATGATTCCCATTATAATCGCAAAAAAGTTTTGATGATTGGATAGATAGCTTTTCTGTCTAATGCCTGCAGGAAATGACCTGCCCTTTTCGTAGTTCGGCCAAGGTACTTCTACGACTAACATAAAATCATACAGCCAAAAACTAATAACATACCTAAATGCACACCTTTCCCAACAAATTCACAACTGTACATTCATTTTTCTTCTGAATATCCCTGAATTTCTAAATGAAATTTGTATTTTTCTTGTTCCTGACACTATCGTTTTACAACAATTTTGTATTCAAAAATGTTTATGGAAAAATTAGAAAAAGGAAGACTCATAAGTTCAGACTTTGTAAATTTCTTTTACAAGTGTTCCTCTTCATTATATTTAAATACATCCGCACATTCCAGGAACACCGGGAACATGAAAGCAAGTGGGCGGCGCGAACTCCTACGGCTATATTCTTCTGAGCATAAGCTCACATGTCAAAAAACACAGAAAAACAATCTGCCACAAGCAATCTAAGCTGAAGACAGGAAATAATAGCAGTGATTTTCTTGGTATGACAATGTTATGTCCATTATTATATGCATACATAAAATGACAGATATAAAAACAAATGCAAAAATGGTTCGTCATATCTTATGAAAATAAAATACCCACGCATATGTTTTAGCAGAAAATAGGACTCAATCTTTCCCTTGGTTTACATGTGGGTATTTTCAAACAGGATTTCCATTCTTCCGGTTGCGACACCAGCGGATGTAATCAATGATTTTTTAAAATCTGCATATCAATTGGTTGATAAATGTCTCATGTATCGAGTGATACGCTGGTGGCACAAAATCGTTTATTATGTAAAGAGTTGTTAGGTCTGACCTCCAATCCATGAAATCACACTTTTTCTCACTTTTCGTCCGAATTGTAGGACCTCCCACGCATGTATGTACATTATCAGTTTCTGGAACATAAATTAATCAGATTGAACAAGGTATGGACTGTAAAGATAATGGTATAGCTCGGTACAATCAAGTTCATTTATTTCATTTTTTACAAGACGATATAAGTGTGACTTGTGCATTATTAAGTAGCGTATGCTACTTTATGAATTTGTCGATCAGTCTGTCTGTCCGTCCGTCCGAACGATAACTTTGAAACGCGTTGTCCGTACCACCAAATTTTCTTCAAATTTGGTGTGTACGTGCCATAGGGCAAGACTAGATACCCTATTGATTTTAAGGGTCCCGCGCTAATTAGTATACTAATTAGATTAGTTAGCATATTTTAGATAAATGACCATAAGGGGACCCTTATTTTATTGTATAAATCAATGTAACTCGATGAGTTGGTTACGAATATGATAATTATTTTTGCAACCTGGCGCCCTAATTCGCAAATTTGCAAAAAGTGTGCAAAACTTTTTTATTGCATAAATCGATGTAACTAGATGAGTTGATTAAGAATATGACAATTAGTTTTTGTCAATCCTCAAATATAAATTCATGAAGTGGCATACGCTACGTCGGTAACCCGGTTGTTCCGGTTTATTTATACATGTGACTTGTGATTTTACAGTATACTTTGAGAGCCATTGTAGCTCCCTCGTAGAAAAACTCCGTTTGGC
>JAHZNC010006640.1:0-23686 GCA_027744095.1 Zhuqinia jingwanae | reverse complement strand
TTATTGTGGTCTAATTTTATGCTTGCGTGTATAGGTGTGTGACCGATTCGATCATCTGCAATAATGTCGAAGTAAGGAGACATGTTGAAGTAAGGAGACAGGTTGAAGTAAGGAGACAGGTTGAATATGGAGACATGTTGAAGTAAGGAGACAGGTTGAAGTAAGGAGACAGGTTGAATATGGAGACATGTTGAAGTAAGGAGACAGGTTGAATATGGAGATATGTTGAAGTAAGGAGACATGTTGAAGTAAGGAGACAGGTTGAATATGGAGACATGTTGAAGTAAGGAGATATGTTGAAGTAAGGAGACATGTTGAAGTAAGGAGACATGTTGAAGTAAGGAGACATGTTGAAGTATAGAGACAGGTTGAAGTAAGGAGACATGTTGAAGTAAGGAGACAGGTTGAAGTAAGGAGACAGGTTGAATATGGAGACAGGTTGTAGTTACCTGGCCTCCATCAAATTGTGATATCTGAAATATTAGGTATATAGGCCATTTTAGGGCCTACGCAATTCCTTTTATTGAATTTCGCAAGATTCTAAAGACGCAGGGTTGAATATGGAGATGGTTAGTACTACAAATTTAGCATGATAGATAGTGAGGTGGTTGTGGACTTAGTTTAGAGGTAAAGAAAGACAGTTATTCTCGCTGCTCAACCGCTTGGAAAAGTCATTTCTAATTAGTTAGCGACGTCATGACTTTACATAAATGTTAAAGTTGTAAGTCTCGCATGTGTATGGGTAACCAAAAGCTTTTCCTTGCCTGCGATAGCAGGCTCTGTATTCCTTGTAAAGCTTATATTTTATCAGTCATAATTTTATGATTGTCAAAAGACATTCAGATAACATTTAATTAGAATTTAATTTAAATATAAAATAAAATAGTATATTATATTATATCACTTGTAATAAATATATTTTATATTTGTTTTAACAATCTATTAAATGATTCTTTTTTTGCTTAATTTTCTAATTAAAAAGCAAAAACAAATGATTTGGAACTTTGATACAAATACAAGTATGTCCATGAGGTTAAAAATAGACCGCTAAGTTAGCGGCGCTAACACAGTATGTTTGTAGGTAGTTTTGAACACATGCAGTTTTTGGGTGATCGATAGTATTACATTTGCATATTGCATAGAGACCGGTAATCCCGAGTTTTTTGGGCTTGGATTACGGATTACAGATTACATTGTATGATTTTTATTTATGGGATTACGGATTACCTTTCATAACATTTAATAGATGGGATTACGGATTGCGGATTAGATTTTCTATTTGTGGTTTCGGATTACGGGATTACAAGAAATTTGGGATTACAGCTTTTCCCCAAATTTGTAGCTAAAAAATTGTCATAATACAAATATAGAAGTAAAAGTAGGTTGTTTTTGTAATCGTATTTGTAATATGGATGGTTTACATTTGATTTACTTAAATTAAAATTAAATTATTAAAAATTAAGGTGTCAAATTTGTAATCCACATTTGAGTCATAAAATCTTGACGCTGGGATTGCGGATTACGGATTACAGGTAAGATTTTATTAAGTGGGATTACGGATTACGGATTACATTTCAAAAATTTATTTATTTGGGATTACGTATTACAGATTGTAATCCGTAATCCGAATCCACGCTTGGGATTACTGTAATCCGGGATTGCTCCAGTCTCTGTATGACAAAAGCCAGCCAGTAAACATGCACATATGATTCATGTACATAATACGAATCGGACATCTATTTTGAATTAGCAATTAGTTAAGTGCAGTTGGATTTACTTAATAATTATTAACTTTTTTTTCCAAAATCAGTACGTGTATGTAATTGGATATGCTGAGTTCGAATGTTGTGTCTTTCTACAATCAGAATTTAAAAGTTAACTAATTATAATTAAAGTTTTTAATCAGATTAGCCCCAAAGTTACTACATATACGTAATTGTGTATTATAATTTCGAATACGGTGTTTATTTCGAAATCGCAATTAGTTAACTGAAGTTTATAATGAACTATTTAGTTGGATTATTATACCTATTGTCTTTGTGGTAAAATCATTAGTATAAATAACTGAAACCAGTTCATAATCATAACTACTGCTTTACTTAGATTTATTTCTCAAAATATTACAAAAATATTATTATTAAATATTATAATTGTTCTCCTTCACCCATCACATCATCCACTAGTTCCGGTATTTTAGTACTAGACAAAGGAAATTGCCTTTCACTTCTATGCTTAGAATTCAAAATGAGCCGAATTTTTCTATTCCGTTTTGAGAGCGGTCAAGCTCTACTGGTTACTCCAAATAAATGGTATTGTTGGATGCAGAGGAAATCCTATGCCATTTACTCATTAGGTGCCACCATAGGCTATATTTGAAGATAAATGTCTTCTTCCCAGTCAGTGGTCGTATCCGAAGTTCCTATTTGCTGCAAAAACTTATCTAACTTTTAAAATAGAAGTTTTAACTTTTAACTAACAACGATTTTAGCTGACCATGATGAATGGGAAAATGGAAGCATCTCTCTCCATCGCCATCATCCATCCGTATCCTCCATATAGTAATTTTATTTTATGTTGTTGTAGGTAGATAGTAGTTTTCCTTTGTTCTCTTTCATAAATGGGTACGCGTCGTCCGTAACTAAACATACATGCTCTCATGCATACCCATCATAGAGCAAGCTCCAGCGCGGCCATTCTTGATTTCTCTGACTCTTTGCGACTCCAATGTAAACACTGGATTTTTTGGAGGTCTTTAGCTTATTTTGACTGTGTGAACACACAATTTTTCATCAACACAAGTTATATCAATTAAATAGCTTACAGTTTAATTAATTAATTTGTACAACTTTAAAGCTTGATTTCTTTGGTCAGATAGATAAGGAGTATAAAAATAAAATATTTCTTTTCAAAGTTTTCAAGCTGTTGACAGAAAAGTCAATGCACATGACTCACTGTTCCTTAAATTAAATTTTGATTTGTGATAGTTTTAACATATTTTTATAAAGTGCTGACGGCAGAATGGCGGATCCTCTTAGTTTGCTTCGTCAGTACACTGTGAGTGGAAAGGATATCATTGAGAAGGAAGAGAAAATCATTTTCGGCGAGTTTGCCTGGCCGAAGAATGTCAAAACCAATTACATGATTTACGGGTAAACGTCATTAATCAATGTTTGTTTGGTTCACTGGTAACCCAATAATAAACTGTTGTGCTTATTGTGTTTCAGTTCCGGGAAGGATGGTGCTGCCAAAGAGTATTATACATTGGAATGTTTATTGTTCCTTCTCAAAAATGTGTCTCTAAGCCATCCTGTGTACGTCCGACATGCTGCTGTAAGTGTGAATATAAATGTTACATATGATATAATAATATTTTTCGGATGATATATTTTTGATTGACAATCGTATTTTGTCCAGGCCGAAAATATCCCCGTTGTCACACGTCCCGATCGTAAAGATGTATTGGCGTACCTCAAAGGGGAAACTACAACTTCTGCGAGCATTGATAAATCTGCTCCCCTTGAAATTCCTACACAAATCAAACGTACTGCAGAGGAACCTGCCGAGTCAGCTTCGAAAAAGCCTAGATTTGAAGATATACAGTTCCAGAAGGTCAAGGAGTCATTGGCCGCCCGTCTGGATGCTCCTCGTGAAACTTCTGTTACAATCAATAATATCAAGTAAGAAGGTTGCATTGTTGCAAACTAATTATGTTTAGCACTGCATACCGTAACTAACAATGACTCAATTGGTTAATGTCCCTAGATCTCTTTCGGAGGCTATGTCTGTGGAGAAGATTGCAGAAATCAAGGCTAAAAGATTGTCCAAGAAGCGTACTACAATTAAGGGCCATGATGATATTGAAATCGGTTCGGAAGTACGGGCTATGTTGGATTACGATTTAGATGTAACAAAAGACATTGTTTCAAGGGAAAGGCAATGGAGAACGAGAACTTCAATACTTCAGAGTAATGGTAGACAGTTTGCTAAAGGGATAATGGCTATTTTACAGTCCGTGAAAGCAAGAGAAGAAGGCAAAATTACAAGGTAGCCTTCTAATTTGAAGTTAAACTTCATTAAGTCGACTTAAATGTCATATTAAATATTGTTATTTTCTCACTTAAGGCCAATGCTGCCACCTACAACTCCAAAGCCACCTCCACCTGCTAAAACGATGCCTCCAGTTGAAAGATATAACCGCTACAACCAGCCCAGCTATAACCGTTACGATCAAGAAAGGCTGAGCAAAGATGGTAAGATGTAACTTTTAAATGTTAGCATATCAGTGTTGTTATTATTTTTGTATTAACTTGTCGTTTATACGTTTGTCATTTTGCTTACATTATAGAAACGGAAGGTTTTCAAATTAATCCTTTGGGTACATATAGTGGTATGTCCCTGAAAAGTGTAACGGATGGAACAATGCCGAAGAAGCCAACTACACCCGCAACGCCTAATACTATGTCGATGACCCCAACAAGCGTAAGAATCATAATCATTGAAGATAAATAACAAATCAAACTTGTTGGTTTGATAAAAATTATGTTTATAGTTATGTTATAATCTTTGAATAATATTCCATTTTTCATGTAGACTCCTGGCAAAAGCCCTATATCCTCCCAAAACAAAAGAGTATCTAGAACGCCAATTGTCATCATTCCCGCCGCAAACACTTCCCTCATTACCATGTTTAATGCAAAGGAAATTTTGCAGGATCTAAAGTTTGTTACAACAGAAGACAAGAAGGCCCTAGGTGGTAAAAGGGATAATGAAATCCTCATTCACCGTCAAAGAAATGGGGTTTCCGTTCCATATCGTGTAATTGACAACCCTCAGAAACTCAGTCCGGCAGATTGGGAGAGGGTTGTGGCTGTATTTGTGATGGGACCAGCTTGGCAGTTCAAAGGATGGCCTTGGGATGGAAATCCAGTAGAAATTTTTGCAAAAAGTAAAGAAATCAATCATTAATTTGTTTATTCAATTTAACAAACTTGTAACTTTAAAATGACCCTAGTATATGTATTTTGTATATTTTTAGTCTGTGCTTTTCATTTGAAGTATGACGAAATGAAGTTGGACGCTAACGTAGGAAAGTGGGCTGTAACGGTAATACAATTGTCCAAAATTAAAAGGCATTTGGACCGAGCATCTCTGATGGCCTTCTGGGAAAAGTTAGATTTGTAAGTTAAACGAATCAAACTCAATGCTTTTTGTCTCGCAATATTAAAAAAAAAAATAATAATATTTTGTTGATTCCATTTTTCAGATACATTGCAAAATACAAGCCCTTCCTGAGATACTGATCCGAGGAGATGGAAGAAAAGGTTTGAAGTAGCTGATTGATATGCATAATGTCTCACAGACGTGCAGAAAATATTATGATACGAAAATTAAATGTATTATTTAAAAATAATAATTCAACAAATATTATACTTATGAAGTTGAATTGATTGTAATATTATGCCATAGGTTATGTGTTTAAAGTTTAAACACACATTATGAAATGCATAATGTCAGGGTTAAGTGTCACACCAACAGGCTCTAAAATGAACAGTTTAACTTCATATTAAGCGTTTGGTTAATTTCATGTAGTTTTTAAGACTATCTTTATATGGAAAAAATTGACTTCATTTTCATTCGTTTAGAAAGTTAAATCTCGCATTATAAACAACCAATTTTATGAAATATCAATACCAACAAGTAGCATAATTTTATGAATTGTTGAAGAAAATATAAAATATATATGTAAGTAGGTATCATTATCGTATGTATCTTATATCATTTAGGAACATAGCAGAATAAACAAGTTTGCTAAAAAAAAAAGCATCACGCCTCAAAAATGGGAGAATTAATTCTCCAGTTTGTTTGCTCGCAACGTAATTTAGTCTCATCAATTTCTTAAATATATGCGTGCGAGCTATTGCTCTCGGTGCATTTTTGTGAGCAGGAATAAAAATTGTGTCCTCAACCAATTGTGAGTTTGTGCTCTGTGCTTTACCTTCTCCGTCATCATGCCATGATGCTCCATGCGTATCGTAAAACACTTGAAAAGGTTTTTCGAATAAACCATGTGGCGAGCTCAATCGTTGAATCGTCATAAATAAAAGCATGCGTAGTCGAATATCTTGAGTTTAGACGATGAAACTCTTGAAATAAATAATTACAATAACATGCTGCTAACCCGATGAGGATGTCGCAATGGTTCATTCAAACCACACGCTTATAAGCTTCTTGGTTTTATCCCACATAATTTAATCTTTATAACAAATGTCAAAAGTTGCAAAATAACTTTTCCAACAAACTCTGGAGGCGATTCACTTTGAGCGCGGAGTCAAAGTCAAGTCATAATTACGCAGTAGTTATATGCATTTGATTGACTGTTAATACCTAGTACCAAGTGAAATGACGACCGCCACGGTTCATGGAAAACATCAAAATATGCAGCAAGAGTATAATTTGTTTCGCTTGTGTCATTTATGACTCTTGACTTCTAATATTCTATTCATGCATATTTAATCATACATGAAGCATGACTAATTTTGCATAGTTTAAAACTCAAGGATGATTCGTAATGCATTTTTTGCAGTCGTAGTTCCTTGTTGATAGTCTATAATGTTGGCTAAAAAAAATGCTGACATAACATTGTTTCCTGCAGAAGTGGACGACTAGACGCAGAGAACCAGCAGAAGTGGGAAAAAATGACGCTGGCAATTTGATGATGTGATAATAGCTTGCTTCAATTTCAACTCATAGCCTGATAAACCAAATTTTCATCGGTGGTGACGATGGCCGCTCTTAAAATTAAGTTGAAGAGCGGGAGGACCAGAACTATTAACGTGAAATTAAAAATCCCTGCATGCAAAAAAACTAGGCATGATTACGTAGAACGGATTAATTGAACAAAATATTTGCGTACCATACTGATGAAAAGAAAACCAGAGAAAGAATTAAAAATCAGGTTTTCATGAGAATTTTTATCATCAACATTAGAGATGCTGTTGATGATTATGAGGAGAATGAAATGAGATGATCTCGTTGTTGCACTATATAATACTGGGCCAGGAGGATGCAGTCGATCGATTCTTCTTGTCGGTATCTATCGGTGGTGTGTATAGTGGTGGCCCACGAACTCACGAAGAAAAAGTTTTAATATAAGCTCGTCTCAATCTTTCTTTTGGGGACAATAAGATTTCTGGCTTTTCGTGAGTGAGGTTGGTTGTTGATAACTTTGACAGAGTGATCTTGTGTGTTTTGAATAATAAATATACACAAGTACATAGTTTTTGAAATGGCTCTTTTGAACGAGATCATTGGTTAGTTGGCTGACCGTTTAGTTGTTAATAGTCAAGCAAGCAATACATTTAAGTGTGTAACAAACAGTTCTAGCTCAATTTTTATGTAACATTTTACTAGATACTAAGTGGATGAACAAAATTTGAGTTGGGCGAGGAGAAAGAGACCTTGACACAGATTAGCATAGGCACAGAGAGAAATGAAATCATCTTCGTCGCAGCAGCAGCAGCATCAGAAGTATCATCTTCATCATAAGCAGCAGAGGATGCAACTCTTTTCATCTGCTTCTAGTCAAATGGCTGGTTGGAGTAGCGGACCGAAAGTACTTCATTTTCTAGTTTATGTACTCGTTTATCATACAGTATTCGTGACAAAAGATGCTACAGCGTTGTATGTTCCTGTGCCTCTTAACCTCAGCTCTCACTCAGGTAATTAGCAAATCACATAGATAAACATCTATTTAAAGCTTCTTGTGGAAGAGATGCAAATGAAAAATGCATGCAGATAAAGAAGGCGTTTGTCTGTAAAAGAACCGTTACATTTCCTTTGTTATATATTTTTTAGGTTGTTTTGACACGCTATCAGTATTTTTGACAGTTTCGCCCTCAGCGAAAAATAAGCCGTCAGGAGAGCTCGCCGACCGTCTCATAGAAATAAACTGGAATAATGCAGATATTAGGCGTGAAGATTGGATTGGGCTGTTTGACCACAGACCCGAGGAAGGCCTGGGACTGGAAGATCCCCTTGAGACAATTAATGTAACAATTGAGCAAGGTAAGGCGACAACCTTGATTAGTCCTTTCATTTTGGGGAAATGTGAGACTCTACAATCTTTCTGTGTTTTTTGTTTAGGCTACGTACTGACTGATTTCAGATTAGATCGATTGCCAATCATGACTGACCAGAGTAGATGTTTAAGGTACTGGGTAGCTTATGTAAGAGGCTCCACGATTCTGCAGAAGAACTGCATATCCACGTATCCTAGATGGATGCACGAGTTAAGGGATGTGATTGGGGATGCTCCACTTCACTCAACTATCATTCCAGGCACGCATAATAGTGGCAGCTGGAACGAGTACACAGGTACCTTAGGTAAGCGAAATGGGCAACAAGCTTTTTTATAAAAAAATAAATTAAAGCTATTGCAAATCGACATGCGCGCAATTTTTTGTTTATTTTCAATTTTCATTTCATTTTGACAAAATAATTAATTTAAAATTATACTCCATCAAAAAATGCCACTTGTAATTTGCAATACAAGTTAAAACTAGGTACAAAAGCATTAATAGATTGTTGCAAAAATTTATTCCAGACGTTTTCCAGAGATATCTTATCAAGTAAGTTTATCAATAATTTGTTGTTAAACTGGTAATAAAAATTTATTTATTTTTTGCAAATTAAATTTTCATGATTGTCCTTTATCTTCATTTTCTAGCCAAGATGAGTCAATCTATAGGCAACTTGCCCACGGCATAAGATACTTGGACGCGAGAGTAGGCTACTACCCAGCATCTCCAGACAAGTTTTGGATAAATCATAATTTTTATCGGATTCGACCTCTTTCCGAGCTACTTCGTGATGTAAAGCGTTTCGTAGAGGAGACACATGAAATAGTAAGCACTTCATCCCTTTCATGTCGCAAGTCCCCCCAATTAAAATCTTCAATTAACCTGAATTTTTCTTCTTCTTCTTCTTCAAGGTGATACTTGACTTCCACCGATTTCCAGTCGGCTTTGCAACCGAAGACCGCCACTCAAAACTAGCAGAATACCTCAATGCCGAACTGGGCGAGTATGCTGCCCCTAACTCTCTCTGGCCAAACGCCACACCCAATCAAATTTGGAATGCTGGCAAACCCATAATCCTCTCCTATTCAGACCCAGAGACAGCTCAAAAATACCACTTTCTCTGGCCTCCACTTCCTCAAGAATGGGGAGACAAGCGTACTCTCCCCTCCCTACGAGAATTCCTTGGTAGTGCAATCAAACGGCGTGGAGGTGGCAGCCAAATTTGGGCAGCCATGGCCGAGTTCACTCCAAAACCACTAGACATCGTCCTCCGACCCACGTACGGTCTCCGGAACATGGCTCAAAAAGTGAACATTCCAATGACCTATTGGTTTCAGAATAGGACGTGGTACAATGGTGCCAATGTCATTGCTTCAGACTTCTTTTTGGGAAATAATATAATTCAGACGAGTATTATAGCCAATTACAAGGGACACAAGTGTGCGCGTGGTGAATAAATATGAACGCACAAAAAATATGCCTATAAATACATATATATATATATATATAACTTCGCGAGTGAATGACCGAGTACAAGTGACAAAAATAATTATCTTCCGGTGATTTTTATTTTGTATTAAGTAGCTTTAATAAACTTGTTTCTTTTTCAATTTTTTATTCTCTTCAGTGTTCACATCTTCACAACAACTTACTCATTCAATCAATCATCAAATTAGTCAGACAATGAACGAATAGTGTCTCAATACAAACTGTTTGTATTTTTAACATTTTAAACATTCCAGTTTACATGATATATACTTAAATGACATAATGTGCAGGATAATAACATTTTTCTCTTCACTAAAAATGTTTCTTCTTCTCTACAAACTTAACTAGCTACAACTTACATCACTTATCTCTTATATAAATACTAATTATGATGACGAAAACAATCATGTTCTGTGTATATTATTTTATATTATAATAATCATAGCTTATTTATTGAATTATATTATATTTGACATGAAATTTATCAATAAAAATCACGACAACTCAGGGCCCATTTAATTCTGATTTGAAGCTTTGAAACATGTCAAACAGCTAAACTACTACATTCAGTAACTATATTAAAATTTTAACTGCATACGGCATTCCGAAGAAATCCAGAAAAAAGTCCAAGTTCCAAAATTGTATTTTTATAACACGTATTCCAATTCATAGCGAATAAACTGGTTATTCGGATCGTTAGGTATTCTTGGGTAGGCAGCTACAAGTGCATCTTGGCCACCAATATAAAGTGAGTTGTAAATTTTCCAGTAGACGTCCCTAACTTTCCTAGCGGGATGGAATAGACCCTGTGACAATAAAGTAAAAATTATAGTTAGTGTGACGTTTCCACTATAATCCCGTGCTAACTTGTGCTTTATTTTTTTTTAAATTATTGTAAAAATATAAATACATATTTAGACTTAGTCTATATTACCTGCAAAGCATATTGAAGGATTTTCATAGGTCCCAACGCCACCCTCATCCCTTCCACTGAATCCATAAAGGCCTGTACTAAATGAGGTGACGTTTCAAAAATATTGGGCCAAACGTAATTCAATAGATGTACCAATGCGTCTTCGCATCCAAATCCGTACACACCCAAAGCCAAATGCTTTATCGCCGCGCAAGCAGTTTGCCTGTGTACAAGATCTCTGTCCATT
Source organism: Zhuqinia jingwanae (assembly GCA_027744095.1). Taxonomy (NCBI): domain Eukaryota; kingdom Metazoa; phylum Arthropoda; class Collembola; order Entomobryomorpha; family Paronellidae; genus Zhuqinia; species Zhuqinia jingwanae. The sequence continues at coordinate 12,960 of JAHZNC010006640.1, read as the reverse complement.
AGAGCATCTTCCAGAAGGGGCGTCACGGCGTACACGTAGTCCTTTGCCATTTCACCGATGTATTCGAAGAGGAAGGAAAGGGACTTAAGTACACCATTTTGAACGTTTAGCTCGGGAACACGGTATTCATTCATGAGGGCAGGGAGTACGGTGAAGGGGGAACATGTTTCAGCCACAATGGCAAGGGCTACTGTCGTGCAAACACGATTTTGACGTTCCTGGACTCTCAGGTTGGCGAGGAGCACATGCGTTACATCACTGGGCTGTAAAATGAAATAAAAGTAATTGAATTAGTTTTGATACAATATTTACAATTTATATTAGTGTTCATTTCTAAACTTACCCCGATGGCCTTTGCAATATAACCAAAAGTATTTACTGTAGCCCTTCTAATAGCCTTCTTGTGTGCTTTAAGCAACTCCAACAACTCGAAACAAATCCTCATCCATTCCCTAGCTGACACATACTCTGGTCCACGATCCGCTATCCTTCCCACTAAATCAATACAATTCTCTTGTACCTTCTCATGCCTATTCTTCAAAATTGGTGTCAACCTCGGCAGCAAATCCTTGATAGGTGGTGTCATCTTTGTCATTCCGATAACATTTACAATAGCCTTCAGAGCACCCAAAATACTTCCCAGTACCTCGGGATACTCTTCTCCCAAGTATTCGTACAACACAACACCCAAATGCCCCATGAGCTTCTCCTCCTGACAAGTTTTCATAACTGCTGCAATTTTCGTGATTAAATCTGCCGCCTGTTGTCGTACCTTTGCGGCTTTGTTGTTCAATCTCCACAAGATCGTACCACAAATCTGAGGTAAATAGGGCTTCACTCGTTTACCCAGTTGATTTACAATTGTACCAAAACCATTTAGCAGGACAATGTCTTCGTTTGTCTGTTCTTGGAAAGCGTACAAAATTCCGTCAATTAACTGTTCTTCCAAACGAGAGTCGATATCTGCAGCGCCAAGATTTGCCATAATTTTTTCAATGGTCTCTACGACCATTTTTCGGTAGGTTTCGTTTTCATCCTTGAGGTCATCTACAATTCTGTTGATGATTTCGGATGCACCGACTTTATTGGCAATTTCAACGGTGGTATCCACAAGCTGACGATAGTTACGTTTGTCTAAAGCCATACGATGATTCCAGAAATGCTTGAAGAAATGAGGCAGAATTTCATCTTTGATGTACTGAGGTTCCACACCATCCGTGGCACAACATTGTTTGACAACCTGTAAATATACAATGTAATATAGTTAAAACTATTTAGTGCATATTCCCAAAATAAATTATAAGCAGAACTCAATTTTTAAAATAAGGCAACTGAGTTGTCTGGTTTATCAAATAGAATGCATTTATAAAAAAAAACATTCAAATTATAAAACAAGTCATATTAATATTAGCACGATATTCCCCCTGCTCCAGCGATAGCATATTCACTTGAGTAGGTCTACAAAGTGCTGAAAATAATAATAATACTTCTGTTATATTTATATCGGCTCTCCATTCCAGGAGTTCCATGGCCTGGGGTCATGCTCATACTATGGGCGGGGGTGGGATCCCACAAATGTGTAGCGGCGGGGGTGGCCCCAGGCGTTTCGCTCCCACTAGGATGACCAGGCGTAGCGTCCCATCCTGTGTGGCCAGGTGTCTACACAAACACACAAAAGTAATTATTAATTTCAAATTCAGCAAAAAAACTCATACAAAATCTTAACTGCAAGTCTATTTCGTTACCTCCGCCGTCTCCCAGGACGGTTTTTTCTTTGCGGGAACAACATTTTCATCTGGTGCCGTTTGGTCCCATCTACCACGTTTCTTTGTAGCGGCAGGCTTAGCAGCAGCCTCGCCATTAGACACAGGTGCAAGCGTGCCATCTTTAGCCTTTTCTCTCATCCGACGTTGAAGCTGCAATAAATAAATTGATGCATTCGTATTAGTGAATTACTTGTTATTCTGATCGAAAATTGAGATTGTTCGATAAATGACATGCGCATAAGAATTAGAATAAGACATTTCAATAATTACCTCACGTTCCTCTGCCCGAACAAGCTGCTCGCGCATGACATCGCTATACTGTCTTGCATTAACATCGGGCGTTTTGCCACCTAAATAAGATCAAATTAACAAAAGATAAATGGTAATTAATTTGAATGAAGTGCACCAGTTTTATGATCAATGATCACTGAAAAAAATCGTGAGAACAAAATGATGCCAAGATTTACAAAAGGTTACCAAAATACATGATGCCGCTCGGAGATTAAGCAATTACAATTTTGTGTAAACCCATATTTCTCATTTTATGAATTTAATCTCGTGGACAAGTGACAATAGTGAAAAACATTTTACACAGAGAAATGTGCGTTTACTCTGATTGAAGGTTACGTACGTCGGCTGGCAGTCCATTTTTTACACAGCCCCCATCATCACGAACGGAAATGTTCGCAAGGGCTATGAAGGGCACAAATGGTCTCGCAACAAATCTATAAAATTTCACCTATAAATAATCGCTTATTAGTAACACTCGTGTAGCACTCACACACAAACATTCGTTCATACTTGTTTTACTACGATCTAAATTTATTTGTTGATGAAATTCTAACAAATGCGGATTGTTCATTCCTCTCCCACGAAACATCCTCCTCCACTCGTCCACATCAATGCAAACTTACCGTTTGACTTTGAGATGACAGGTTCTCAGATCCTCGCAGTTATTCTCTAACATTTTCAAATCTGTAAATGAGTATCGAGAAGGTTTTAGAATTGTGATAGAGCGACTGCCTAACTGAAATGAAGTGATCAACTCGGGAACAATGTATTCTTACATGTTTGATGTCACGAATTATGATTTAAACAAAGAGGAACACCTAGCTGTTCTATGACTCAAAATAAAAATCAACAACCAATGTTGTAGCAGAGTCCAACTTACTTTTTATCGCCATCTTTCAGCTCACAATCAGCACAATGCAGTTCGGGCAAGGAATATGTTTGACTGGTTTGGTATCTGTGCCAGGGCATTTGAGTCGTCAACAATGTGATTTGACTAAACCGTTTGGAGTAGTTCTGATTCTGAAAATACCATGCAAGAAATTTGCTTTCCTACAAGATCAGTCGGCGTTTTAAAAAATGAAAATCCTAATTAGTAGAAGTAGTATAGACCGGGACAGCCCTAACAATGCCATTTTCCTATAACCAACCTACTTACGCAACCATTCACTCATATCCACATTCACACACGCACGCACAAAACATTTTCATTTCACATCATAAACTTAACTCAGACGGCATCAATAAGTAATGATTTTACAAATTATGAAAGACTAAAGACTAGAAACATGATCTATAATTGTCTATGAAAATTAAACTAACTTATACACTAAAGAAAAGTGAGGAATTGTTCAACAAACCATCAGCAAAGAAATCCACTCGTTCAGGTGACATGACCAACTTGGGTTGCTTTCTGAAGTATTCATTGTGACTTTGGCGTTCCATAATGGTTGGCCTTTTGTGTTCGGCAAAGGGATCATGATCCTTCTCCACTTGAGGTATATCGTTAAGGACTGATAACGGGGCGGTGTAGTTGGCGCGCGGACGTGCACCCGGTATGGCCCCGTTATCGTATTCGTCATCCTGTAAATAATAATTTATTTTTCATGGCTTAATTTAAATATGTTACATACGCATCAGATACTATTAGACATTTAAAAATTGACTCACCTCAACATCCTCATTAGGAGCAATGGAATCATAGTAGCCGTCATATTTATTTTTTGACCCGTAAATATCTGTGTCAAATTTTCCAGATTCACCCAACCCGATTCGTTCGGAATCCGGGACATCTACAGTTTGCTTCTTCTGTGATTGAACCTCTTGGGCATGCGCCTCAATTTCTGTTAAACAAGAAAAATCGGTACTAATAATCATACTACTACTATTTATAATTTTGTTTGATAACAAATTGTTTAAAATTAAGAACACTGCTCACCTTCTCTGGTCATCCGCGGTTGGCCAGACATGTTTGTTTTTATGAGTTCTACAGGAGAATGAGAATAAATACCACACAATTAGACTTTTGAAACCGGACAAATGTTGAGAAACTTTCGAAATTCACATTAATTTTTAACTGCTATCAACGAGTTAAAATGGTAATAGAAATGCCAGCTGATACTGGTTAAGTACCCGCCCGAAACATTGAACAGATTTTTGTTTAACATTCACAAAAAAGACAGTGTCTATCTGATATATCTGATTAATCTGATAGACCACAGACCTACTTAATAATACCTACTTTACATAAGGATAGTATTATAATAGTTCAATTTGAGTAATTAACGGACACGTACCTTCCAAATATATTTAATAAATGTAGTTAACTCCCACCTCCCCTTCAAAGTCTGTTAAATTAAAACTTTCCTTTTTGCACAAGAAAACTAGTACTTTTTGGAGTCTTCCACAAAACCGTACAGGGGAAGGAGCATGTACCCCCAAAATCTAGCACAAGTTGTCCTTACATTAACTGGTAAATTCCCATGTTTATGTATTACTTTTTACCCTAATTAAATTAAATTTTAAATGTCATTATTATCTTTTTTACAACAATCTTACCAATACCACCACATCATTATTACCTCAAAAACTCAACTTCCACTCCTACAATACAAAATACACTACAAAAAGCAGGCCGTAAAAAACAATATTTTTTCATATAAAAAAAAGTCCCCTTCTGCACAAACAAACAAAAACGTAAATACATTGAACGTATTTTATGGTATACCCTGTTGTGGACGGTTTTTTATGCAATTTGAGAAGTAGGACAGGACGTAAGCATGTTGTTAGCCGGCGCGGATCATTCACCGGCGTTATATTGCCCTCACCACAATCCCATGCTTCTATACGGCTATTTTGTGTACCTGCGCAGAGTGGGCGAGCAGATCGGGCTAGGGGCTATTCATGCAAACAAAGTTTGACTTTTGTTTCAGTTTCAATGCAAGTTACGTGCATCCAAGGTTATGAATAACCCCTTAGGTTGCTTGTGTAGGCTAAGCTCGCTCTATCAGTCGTTCACTGACACTAACAGGACTTCACAACCGCGAGAATGAATGCATAGAAAAGTGAATGAGCAGATTATCCGGCAAATGATTTTCTTGAACAGCAGCACTACTACTACTACTGCAGCTGCGGGACTAAATGGGTATGTGCATGAAAATATGAGATGGGTAGAAAGAAATGGCCATGTGAGCTACAACAAGAAGAAATGAATTGAAGTTGCATCATTTCTTGTGTGTCAACAATTTCCAGTGGAAAGATTTTTTTGGGAGATAAATAAAGTGAAAAATTTCAGTAAAGTTAGCAAAAGTAATAATTATTTTAATTTTGCTTTGACACGGGATTTACAGGGAAGGGTAGGCAAAGTGTTTTCAAATTTTAATTCATATTCATACAATTTTTACAAATGTATTTGTTAATAATAATAGTACATTTATTCATTCAGTGCCAATTATTCCATTATTTGAGTTCTATTATCCTTTTGCACAGGAACTGTTGCTTTTGAGCATTTAATTGATTTTTAATTTTTGATAAGTAGTGTTTAATGATTATCGATTTGTATGTATTGCAGGAGTCCAAAGGGTGACAAAAAATCTATACAACATGGCACAAAGCAAGTTAAACGACTGGGCTGGAAGGTTGGGCAAGAATCCCAGGGGATTGGGTATAGGATTGAAATTAGTTGCTGCATTGGCAGCTGGCGTTTATGGCATAAATCAATCAATGTACACAGGTATGTATGGCGTATGGAAATATTGTTGTATATTCAACATTCAACGATACATAACAGATAATCGATCATTTGTTAAAATTAAGAAACTTTGACATTTTTTTGGTTGTGTTTTTCTCATAGTGGAAGGAGGTCAACGTGCTATCATTTTTAGCAGAATCGGTGGAATCCAGAATGACATTTACACAGAAGGTCTTCATTTCCGTGTTCCATGGTTCCAGTATCCTATCATTTATGACATTCGTTCTAGGCCAAGGAAAATATCCTCTCCAACAGGCAGTAAAGATTTGCAAATGGTCAACATTTCGCTTCGTGTTCTTTCCAGACCAGATGCTCTCAGTTTACCACTAATTTACCGGCAACTTGGTGTAGATTACGATGAGAAAGTACTTCCTTCCATTGTTAACGAAGTTCTAAAGAGTGTGGTCGCCAAGTTTAATGCTTCTCAGCTTATTACACAGCGTCAACAGGTCAGAAATAAGCCAAAATCATAAATGTTTTGCTTATAATTGTATGTGTAAAATTTTATATACCAAAGCGACTGTGTATATTTCAGGTATCCCTATTGATTCGACGGGAATTGACGGAAAGAGCAAAGGACTTCAACATGATCCTAGATGACGTTTCCATTACTGAATTAAGTTTCGGAAAGGAGTATACCGCTGCTGTTGAAGCCAAACAAGTAGCGCAGCAAGAGGCCCAGCGTGCCGCATTCGTAGTAGACAGAGCCATTCAAGAGAAACAACAGAAAATTGTTCATGCTGAGGGAGAAGCCGAGGCCGCCAAAATGGTATAACCCTCTGTTTAAACACGTGTCGTCGTAACGATTCATTTAACTTTAAATGATGAAAATAGGCAAACCCTCTGATTGCTTCGAGTACTCCCCACTGTAAATCTTGGTGATGCACTTGAGAACAATAGTCCATCATTGTAAATGCAGTGGAACATGTGCCTTCCAGGGAGTTGCTTCGGTTTGCGTTTGCAATATAGCGTAAACTAGCATTTTCCGGAAATTACAACTTCATGGAGTACTTGAGGCTCTGATGGGCTGAATTTAGTAATCTGATAAAACTGTGTGCAAACTTCAACGTTCAGCATAACTATGAAGATCTTGGAAAAGGATATCCATTATTGTCGAGCAATAAATTAGCTATGGTTGTATTTCGATGCATTGTTTTAGTTGGGCGAAGCCATCGGAGTCAATCCCGGTTATCTGAAGCTGAGAAAGATTCGGGCTTCTCAGGGAATTGCAAGGACTTTGGCACAATCCCAAAACAGACTTTACTTGAGCGGAAACTCTTTGATGCTTAACTTGAGCGATAAGGAATTCGACGATCCTTTGGATAAATTGGACAAGACAAAGAAGAAAGCAGCTTTTTGATATCCCAGCATTTCCTCTCCGATCCCCCTCATTGCTCCTAAAATGCCTTTTGTAGACTTAAATATTGATATTAGACTGGATAAGAATTTTTTTCTTCTAGAAAACTTTTGTTAAAAATAACATGATAGAAATACCGTAGTCGTTCCCAGCAAAAATGGATAATAATTTACAAATTATAATATAAGTTTGTTATGATTATCAAAGTATTGAATGTCTGCTGTATATACATATGTATATGTGAGCCAAAAATGTCTAGTAAAAGCAGTCAAAATGTGAGTCAACTTTGCAAGTTAACGAGTCATATAAACATTTTTAGCAAAACAAATAATATGAAATAAATAAAGAGAATAGGTGGATAAATTATGTAGGAGTTCCCCCCGTGTTTTTAATAATCATTACAACTTTTATTCATTTAAAATGCATAAAGGTTTATTATATTATTATAATTAAAAATTATCATCATCAGAGTTCTGAAACAAGTTACATTAACACAGTTTCTAGCTAAACTGCACATTTACATGCACACGTTATATAACAATTTTTTGTCATAAAGAGTAGTGGTAATTAAATATATTTTATTAAGTTGTACTATCAAATTATCCAGGAAATTATTATTCCTTTTAAAGATGGCAGTGAGGAACTCTTTAAGGATTGAATGTAAAAGTTCACTTTATGTTAATATACAATACATAGTCGTTGGTCTTCTGCTTTTCCCTACTAAACTGGATTTGAATGTGGAATTATGCAGGCAGTGTTCTTTAATTGTAGCCTTTATTCATCCTGGATAACAATTATTTGAATCAGTGATTTAAGGAGAAAATCATCACGACCGTTTATTTTATTTTATTAACCTTTTTTCGTAGAATCACTTGAAACAGGCAGTATTATGCATTGTTTGTCTCTTGTAACACTAGGGTATGTGTTGTGATGTGAGGACGTTTTTGAAGAGTTTAAGTTTCTTTTTTTTTTGTTTAAAACCAGTAATGAATGGCCATTGTCATTACAGATTGTACCAACAAGCTTATTAATATTTGACATTGTCTGCGTTCAGTAATTGTAGGTGGTCTAAACTAATTATATTTACTTGGCCATATATAGGCCTGCTCTAAAAAAATTTAAAAGACAAAGCCATAGTAGGAAATTTTAAAAGTATTTTTATAGCTTACTTGCATTCTCCATCGCTTTTTTTAGTGATCTTTCTGGAATGTCCTCTTCACTTACAACTTAATGATTTCTCTCAAAGTTTTTATTTTTTATAAGCTTTCCACTTTCGTGTTTTCTACATCTATCTCTGTCTCACTCAACCATATTCGACTGGCTACATTTCTGAAAATCTACCATATATATAGTTTTTGTCCTCTTTCCCTGTTTTTTCTCTCTTCACGTCACAGTAATATAAAATTTATTTACAGTTTTTTAAATCATAACGTTTGTAGATTTAAAAGATATGCCGGGCGAAACTCATATTTATGTTATCATTTTGAAAATCTATCCTTCTGTACAAATTACAAGATATAGGTTATCATTATTACATAAAATATAGTTATTCCAAAACTCACCAAAAATAGTGGTTTTACGGAAAATATATATACCTAGTTAAACATAAATTTTTACAATGTTTAAAAATTACGATTTCTATTATGTATGTAGAGTAATGAAATCACCCCTTTCTTGTCGACGAGAAAATCATATAAGGTTGTTTTTTACACAAAATATTATTTTTACTTTTTATTAACGTTTTTTAAGGGTTATACAGGTTCCTTTTTTGTCATTTGGTGGAATGTGCGAAAGCCCAATTACAATTATATAATTTTAATGCAGGATGATAACTTGGTGATCAATGCCCAACTACTTTATATCTACAAACTTACGCACACGCATTCCATGACCAATTTATGTAAACACAGGACGCAGCCGTACCCGTACCTTACAAAGCTTATCATCATCAATACCACCATTCTAAATACATGAGCTCACAAAATATACATATTATCGCACGTATCGTCAAATCCTTTTCCCCATTGCGCCTACTACAAGATCGCTTTTCTTCGTCATTCAAAAAAATACAAAGATTTTGCATTTTACCATTGCATTTCTCTTTTCATCAAAAAATTCAAGTCTTCCATTGCAGTTACACCAAGTTCCGTTTTTTGTATTTAATAATCCAAAGCTACAAAGGACGTATTAGCTTGTTTAATCAGGAGTTGTTTTTGCAAACTTAGTTTCTTTTTACAAATGAACGCTGCATATATTAATTAATTATGTTTCTACACAATAGGTGTGTATGTTTCTATTTTTATTTGCATTTTAACAAGGCTACATTTTGATACTTTTTGCAATGGTCTTGCGCGGAGAAAGGAAGAAGACGCAAAATTTTGCTTAAATATAATCTTGTAATTTGACTTTTATCCTTCTCTGCTGAACATTTTTTTATGCAGTCTACTGAACTATTTTGTCTATAATTTTTGATTGCATAGTATTTACGATGATAAGTGTGAAGTGGTTGTCAATTTAATTATTTTTTTGTGAATTTTTTTTTCGTCCACAAGAAACACTGAACAATATTATGCACTACATATTACAGAAACAGTAAAAACTGCTGTCTAACTAAACGAAAGTCTAAAAAAATTAATTATATATCCGGTAATAATTATTGTTAATTAGATTTTAATGGAAATATTCATAAGTCTCGAGGATGCTTGGGATTATAGATTGGTAGGGTCAACATATCCTGGGAATCCTGTCGATGGGAAGGCAGTCTAAAACAGCACAACCTAGACTACTCCTCCGGGTTATCATTGAACCCACTTGAGTCCACTTGTTTAGACGATAGTCGTATCTGCCAAGATGAGTATAAAGAAAGAGAAAGTTTTTAGGTGAGCATTTGATTAAATTGGCCAACCTTTCGGTATACAAATGGTATGATCGACTGAACATACGCCAACAACGAATAAATAGGGTAATTTACCTTTCCACTGTACTCAAAGACGATGAGCCGTCGTTACCTACAAACAAATGTAACAATAAAAGCACTGTAACTACCTACTTTGTTTAGTGAAGTTCATCAGTCTACTTCATAAGGCACTTTTTTTATCTTGGAGAAAATGTCAAACTGAACAAAAGGAATATATTTGGGGGAACCACATCTGCCGGAGAAAAGATTGAATGGCAAAATAAAGCAATACAACCGCAATCTAATAAAAGATAATGGACAAAAATAAATATGTGAAGAGAGAGGGTGTGCTCGGATGGAAAATTAAAATACAAGTGTTGTTGGATCGACCAAAAAGAGAGAAGAATCATAACTATAATATAATAACGCGCAATAAGTAATCCTAAAACTAGTTTTGCGTAAAATTGAGCTATAAAAACACAAATTGGAAAGGAAAATGGCGAATAAAAAGGCGAATCAAATAAAGAGTGTATATATATCACATTTTGTTAACAAAGTTTTATAAGCTGCTTTAGTCCCGTCTCCCATATTTTTCTTCCGAAAAGCATGGTATCCCCGAGAATGGGTTTTTATTGGCTTACTACATATGTACATACATGCATACATATTTAGGTACATCAGATTTAATCTCTTTTTAGTTCATATAATAACCTCATATGTATTTATGAACAGTCTCATCAAGAACAAATGCCAGAAAACTTTATTTAGTCATTTTGGGTTTCCCAAAAATAAAGAGAAAGTTACACATAATCTCAAAAGTAAAGTGATAGGCGAAGGATTCGTTTTAAAAACTTATCATCAGTTTAGTGGTAATTCCAAAAGATAAGGAAAGTATTAACCAAAAGTTGTGCCCATAAAAACTTTGTTGGTTGTTGTGTGCGTGCGTCTTATAATTCTATTCATTCACACATTATATACCTATGTATTCATACCTTCATAATATAGTGAACAGCTTATAGTTTTGTATGAACATGTATACATACCTCCAATTGCAAACATGATTCCTTCCACATTCACCAATTCATGGGTTGACCTAGATAAAAATAGAAAAGCATTTAAAAGTCTGCTATATGTCATACCACCTGATCTCGCTGAATATTTATTATTACCAGTTTTTAATACACATGTACAATATAACTGCTTTGCAATTTTCGGTTCAATAAAAAAATCTTTCCCCACAACTCAACCGTATATCATCATTGTTCATTACTATAACATAACCGGCTTTCTCTACAGTAACACGACAGCATAGTGTTTTTGGTTCTACTGTCTCAGGGCTGCAGCTAACTCCAACCCCAGACAGACAAGACAAGACCGCAGTGAAAACTGGAAGCTGAGTTGAATATAACTTGGTCGTTGTTTCAGTATGATGGTATCTTTGGTTTTCGGTCTGGTGATCACAGTAAAAGTCATAAAATGATCACGTATTGTCAGGTTTTTTCTGAATGACCCACTTATTTAATGTTGCCTGCAAAAATATTATGTACACTGCAGCATTATGCATTTCGCTATATATAATTTGCATAATGATGATTACTTTACTACGTTTTCCGTGTTTACTGCATGGAGTGGATGTAGATGATGCGTAGCTACAGCAAATAATGATCTTTCATCACTCTCATCATCAGCAGTAGCAATCAGCATGGCTGGATTACTTCTGGATAATTTCCGGTAAACATGAACAAATAATATACATAATGCAGAGACGGTCTGCAAACCGGTTTTTTATGTACAAAGTGCACACAAAAAAGTATGTAAATGTTCCATAATTTATCTTTTCCTCGCTATTTGATTGTTACAACGTTGCATGTGTGTGCCGAATAAAAACGACCGTTTTTGTGTTAAATGGTGCATGAAAACTGTGTCGTGCCTGGTTGCTTTGTCTATCTGGACTGCTCGAGAGAACAAAGGGAGAGTTGATTAACCCAGTCTCTTCCACCCAAATTGAGTTACTCCCAGAACAAAAATAAAACAATATGAGAGACGAAAAAAGGCTTAAGGGAAAGTTAAAAATTACATCCATCATGATTCATCCAGCTTGCGAGTCGTGTGTATGGCTTGTCGTTGTAAAAGCAACATATTTCCCTTTTCGTTTCGCAAAAAAAATGCTTCTGGTTTTCATCCTCCAAATTTAGATAGAGGTTTACCCACTTGACTACTAGCTTTAAAAAAGCGCACAAAAATTTACAGAACTTCTCTAGCAAACTTTTGTTTGTTTGTGGTTTTATTAGTACATACACTTCACACGCTTTTACATTGGCAGAAAATTACTAGGGGGAATTCTTGTGGGACGGGGTGTTTTACGCGATAGTTTAAATAAAATATTAAGGTACCGAGAATTGCGCAAGTTTCCGCGTGTTTGTTACTTTAGAGGAACAAAAAAATGTCTACGTCCGTTACCGTCGTTAGTTTTAGCTATCTCAGGCTATTTCTTACAAGTATTTCACACACAAAAATATATATTGCACCAACTATTTTACCCAGCAGGAGTCGGTCTTACCCAACATAAAAAAGTTTGGGTACTTGAGCAACTTAAGTATATGATATGGTCACTTCTGGCATCATCGTATAAATTATGATATGACATGAATTTACAAAATAACTGGAACTTGCGTCAAGAAACGAAAAAATAAAGGAATCGGTTCATACAAACTGAATTTCAAAATGAAATGAAATTTTATAAGCCGCAATGTGTTCAGGCTACCCTAATGGATACGTAGGTACTTAGATTTTATCTCAGCATCATTGCATTAAAAAATGAAAATTCCTTGGCAATCCGAAATCATAACATCGACTTCAGAATCCTATATTGAATTTTAACATTGCCGACATGACCCCGACT
>JAHZNC010006639.1:0-14499 GCA_027744095.1 Zhuqinia jingwanae | reverse complement strand
ATATTTAAAAACAAATTACTTTAAACAATTTATCAAGTTTTATCTCATATTTGGATATTTGAATCGCAAATGTAGATAAAAAATTAGATCCACATTAGCGAAAAAATTCGCATATCCGCGTTTTTGAAATATGGGCTGCTTCGATTTTAATTCATTCAGGTGTGTCAAATATATCTGATTTGAACAAAAAACGCAGACCAGATCTGATGTTAGATATCTGCTGGTATTCTTAAAAATAACAAACTGAAATCTTAAGGGCGCGCAGATATCTGCATCCGCCCAGCTCTATTTGCAACATATTTGATTTTGATTGGTAAGGGTTACCGATCAAAAGCTTGATTCTGATTTTGACCTGATCAAAAGATCGATTTTGATTTCGTTATAAGTTTGAACCTAAAACCAATAATGTAGTTTGGATCATTAAAAGTCTGGTGTGTAGGAGTCACCTTCACCTAGCGTGAAACCGGAAGTTGAAAATATGATTTTTCATTCTTGGGAATTTTGAAAAATTCCGTACTTTTTTGTACTGAATATGGATTCTGCATGTTAAAAAACATATCTATGCAAATTTGGATATTTTTTAGCGTTTAATTTCTGAAATAATTTATATTAATTTAAAAAACATTGCGTTTTAAAATTAATTTAAAAATAGCAAATCACCAAAGTGACACCCAATCAAAATTCGATTGTGTGCCCACCCCTGGGGATGACCGTTTGACCTGGTCTTCGAGCTACTGTCGTTAGGTATCGATTCCCAAAAAACAATTAAAAAATAGTTCTAGTTTGCTAGAAAACTGGAGACGGACACCACACATGAAGCACCGACAAAAAAGCGCGATTCTTAATAAAAAATTGGTTTTAAGAACAATACCACCATCGGAGCGTTCGACCGAAGGTCGAACGCGACACGTTGGTGAAGTTTCGAAAATTGGGAGGGGGGAGGGGTACAGGAATCACGGATCGTCAAGTATGGTTCCATCCAAAGACTACCAAAGCCAGAAATTAATCTACAATCTACTCAGACCCATACACGGAAGTAACATGAACAACACGAGAAGAGAGCGAAACCCTTTCCTCTCTCTCTCTCTCTGGATAAAAAAAAAGTGAAAAGACCCGAAAAAGCAGTCTTGTGTACTTGTGTTTTATAAACATGTTGGGTATGTATAGGTTTTATATTCTTGTGTTTTCATATAAATATGGAAAATAATAGGAAGAAAGCCAGAGAGAGGGAGAGTGTGGTGGCGATGATATGATGATGAATGTATTAAAACAGGGGTTTCGTGGTAAATAATCATTTCTTTTTTTTGTAGATCAGCAGCACAGCAGCAGCAGCAGAAGTTTCTGGGGGAAATAACGCAAGTCATCTGTTGTACAGACAAAAGTGACTTGGGTTCTATAAAATAATTAATGAGCATCTTGTTTTTAATTAAACACCTTAATTGGATGAACACACCTTTTGTAGCAATTGATTAAAAGGGGCTAAAAGAACAAATCATGGAGTTTGGTTAAATCAAGATACTTGACAAACTTTTATTTTTTCGGTTAAAGACATTATTACGTGCTCCAAAATGGAACGTATATTATTCACAGTGACGTTTTACCGTTTGTGTCACGAGACATGTAATTAACATTTTTATCATTATCATCCTCAACCACTAAAGAAGCATCATCAAAACAAAGTGAATGTGACTGGATATTTGTGTTTGCATTGCTAGCATCATCATCATCATGAGAGTGTTGCCCAAAATCACGATACTTTTGCTCCACAACAAAAAATACAATGAGGAGACCACCACCACCACCACCAGCACAGATGATTGCAACTGATAATAATTGTTTAAACATCATATGTTATAATTTTTTTTAACCGTAATCAATCTGTAAAAAAGATCGTCATTTTTAAGCAACTTTCACAGTTTCGTTTTTATTAACAAATCTTCCAGTGTCACGACGAGCTATATTATAATAACTTGACGCGTGAAACAGGTGACAAGATTGATGTTCTTTTTTGTTGATTTTTTTTGTTTATATTTAAAATCCTTGATAAGTTTTCCTTCATTTAATTATTTACGTAAGCTTAATTAAAAGTGACAAATGTATTCAAACAACCTTTTAACCACTAAAAAACTTGAGTCTCCCAAACTCCACACGAAGTGTGCCCTTGAAGTCAGCTGACTCAATCAAAATAATATTATTGACTTGTTTTTTTTTAACAACATCAGTTTTTTTAACATAAAAACTAACCACCACCGTTTGCCAAATTAGTTAACTAGAGAGATTTTAGTGCCATGTTATGTTACTTTTGACTGACAAAATCGCAAAACCAATACTTTTTGATTTTGATTTTATGAGTTTTTTTTTAATTAAAAAGATTATACAGCAGCAGTGATCTTCCAAGTGCTTACAAAATCAGTTTAAATTACGTTTTCAAAGGGTGTCAGCAGGAAAAACATGAGCGTCGCTCTTCATGGACTGTGCAGCTCTGTCATGTAAGTTTCAAAAACATTTATCAACATTTTAGTTGTTTCATTATTTATTATTTTTTAAATATTACAACATGACGTTTTGTTAAACTGTTAAACAGCCCCCGACAAACATTACCAAACCAGTAACTCTACACCATAATAATAATAAATCACCTCAACCCAAAATAAAAATGCTGGACCCTTAAATAATATGAACCTCCATTTAAACTCTCCAAAGAATCAGTAAAAGAAGTCTACCAAACAAATCTACTGTAAAAAAAACAATGGGTGCTAAAGCAAGTACAGAACAAAGACCAAGAACGTTCTCAGGCTCCGACCCATCAACCTCATCCGGAGGAGCAACTGCCGTATCCGCTAATAACGGAGGAGCTTCATCATCATCCGGAGGAGGTGGAACAAGCAGTGGTGGCTCAGCCCATCATCATCACCACCACCACCATCATCATCATCACTCTTTCAGAGGTGGTAATTCAAATGGGGCTGGTATCGTTACCGCTGGTGGTGGGTTTAGTGCCGGTAGTGGGAATAGTAGTAGTAGCAGCGCTTTACTTCAAGGTACGCAGAGAGGGATACGCTTTAAAATGGAGTAGTAGTATTACTAGTGTAACGTTTACACTTTGTAAACAGTTTATGAATTGTGGGGTTTTTCAGGACCTTCAACTTCATCAGTCAGAGCTCGTTCTTATTCATCCTCCGCTGTACACAATACTCAAGGTGCAGCTGGGATCATCGAACTAGGAACTAGGATCAACTCCTTTGCTAGCGGACTTTGGCCAATCTCAGGTAGTTGTTGACTTTCCAACATTTCAACTCTTTTTTTTTTGCTACAAAAAAGTAAATTTAAAATCCCACGTGATTCCCCAGTAGTATCAAGGTAGAAATTACTCCCCTAACACACACACACATGCGCGCATCTACTTTCACGCTTCGTTCATTTTTTAAACAACCCCACACGTTTTATGCTTGACCTAACTAACAAGCTTAAGAGATTTAATAATAACGTTTACACTGCTGCTGTTGCTGCTGCCACGTTAGTCAAACAACACATTCGTTTGCATAAAACCCGTAAAAGAATTATTGTCTCCTCTTGTCTCTTTTAATATATGAAATATCGATTGATTTTTTGTATGTTGTTGGCATGTTGGTTGAGCTTCCCCGTTCCGTCACTCTCTCGCAGTTGACAATCGGGTTACGAATATCATTCTACAGACGTTTCCATGGTGATATTGGACTGACATTGAAAAAAATAACAAGCAAAACACAATACTCCAAATGCTGATATACACATATTTTTTTATAAATAAAGTAGTCTTGACATTTACAGCTTGACGTAGGGTGTAGATTTTTAAAAAATAAATATGTTTTCCCGATTTAATTTTATTAATTTTAGCTAGTTTTAGTTAGGGGCCCTCAGATTTAGTTATTTTAATAAAAGTATAGTGTTATTATTATTGTGAAATCATGGGCTCTTGTGCAGTGAAATCAAAGGTTGTAGACTCGAGTTCAGCGGGTGGGAGTAACGCGTTTAATAACGACCCTTGCTATCCTCCCAACTGGACTATTAATAGCGGTAGACGGGATACGGTTGTCAGTAACATTGTCACTCCCTCGGCTCCTCCTGCTGAAGGCTCTGCTTCTAATGAGTCTGCGACCTGGGCTATTGCGTATGCCAACGAGAATAATGGCGTTGTGCAACAGCCTTATGGTAAATTCGGGAATCAAATAATCAAATGTCAAGTGTTTTTTTTTACAGTGTTCTTGTTCGCTTTGTCGTTTTTACGTCATATGGGAAAACATATATTACACAAGTTTTCTTTCACTACTACTACTACTACTACTGGGGAAAAAATGTGTTGTTTACATTATTCATAGATTTGTTGCAGTAGAAGCAAATAATTCATCATGTGGGATTTTAATCTTTATTAACGCGCTTATCTTGTTGTTACAGGTGTCAAGTGTCCGATATGCAACAAATCCATTCTACCAGACGATATTGAAGTCCATTTGGTTATGTGTCTCACCAGACCACGCCTGAATTATAACGGTAATTCATTCAACAAAGCAAAAAAAAATTATTTTTTTAAACTCAAAGAAAAGGCAATAAAATGTTTAATAAAAGTGACAATGATTTTAATATTTTTTTAAAATGTTACTTTTGTACTCCACAGAGGATCTGCTAGAAGAGTCAAAAGGCGACGAATGTGTGATCTGTCTCGAAGAGCTTGAAGCTGGCCAACTAATCGCCAGACTCCCTTGTCTCTGCGTATACCATAAACACTGTATCGACGAGTGGTTTCAAATCAATCGTTCCTGTCCGGAACATCCAAACAATTGATACATATTCTTTGCCATAAATATATATATATATACATATATATTCAATTTATTAGGATGTGTACACACACGGGGGAGATAAAAAAAATACGAGAAAAAAAAACCTACAAAATAATTAATTTTTTTACTCGTTGTACGTAACGTACTACAGACTGATGATGATGGTGAATAATTTGAAATCGTACCTCCTTTTTCTTCATTTCATCAACAGTATATAGATAGGTATGTAGATAAAACAATAGGTTTTTTTTCTCGCATTAATTTATTTTTATTATTATTATTAACCATCACTTTGAAGAAATGGAGCAATTTACATACTTTCAATTAGTCAAGTTATACGTTTTTAGTCTTTTTGCAATCGAACTTGTTAGTGACCAATTATGTATCTGTCGCCGCGACATGGTTTGTAACAAAAACAAAACGCAAAAAAAATGCTACAAAACAAGAAAAACTTCCCTAAATTTTATTATATTTTAATTTGCACTGACTGATTAGAATCGCGCAGTTAAAATAACCTTCCCGTTTCTACTACACACGCGTCTTGTTACAAACCTTTCTTCGATATAAACAGACCAATATTTCCAAGCTTTCGTGTTTCATCATTGCTTATATATTATATTCCTTTTTGTTAGTAACATAATCATAATGTTTAAAAAAACAAACAAATCATTAATTTTAAACGTTCTTTGTATAATGATGCTATAAATAAATATATATATATATATCAAAGATTTAATACGAGAGGATAATGAAAAAAAAACAGATTTTTACATACATTATATATACAAAATTTGATATAAAGAAAAATTGTAGAGAGAATCTTATTTAAAAAAAAAATTTGTAACAGGAAAAAAATAATAATACTTTTTTTCCTTTTTACACACAACAATCAGCGTAAAAAAACGTAGTTTATATTATACGAGAAGATAAAGTGAGAATAATTGTTATAATTTTTTCGTTTTTATAAAAGCCTGATAAGAATTTATCGATTATTATTATAAAGTTGGATAAATAGAATTTCGTTATCAGGTCATTATTTACTTTTAATTGTCGTATTTTTAATGCTACGACCAAGAAAATAATATTTAAAAGAAAAACTGCTTAAATATGGAGTGTGTTATATATCAAAAATAAATTTTATCTCGTGTGCTAATATTATCATAAGACTTTTTGTTTGTAATAATACAAAAAAAAATGCATTTATAAAATATATATATTTAATTCTCTTATTGTAATCCGTTTCTTCAATTACTGTTACGCGTGTATGATCGTATTTTTTATTATTACCCGTTTTAACATAATTATCTTGATTATTTCTTTGTGTCATTGTTATTTAAGTGTAGCTTATGTTTTTATAGCGTGTAGTAAGTAGACCATTGTTTTTAATGAAAGTGCTAAAAACGTTTAAGGAAGTTTAATAGAGCATATACATATATATATTTTAAAAACGGAACGAATTAAGAGTATATAATGTTTTGAGTAACTGGAAACATTTTAAGAGAATAATAAAAATGAAGTTTACTGTTACGTAAATACGTGTGTGTTTGGGGTGACCTGAGATGCGGTTTTTCTTTCTCTTGTGTTCATGAAATATTCATAGTTGCATAATTGATCAAGTTGATCCATCAAGGTAACCAATTATTCTCTTCTGTTTTTTGCAATTCAGACAATGCGAAATAATTCAAGAAATTAGATTTAAGAAAGCATAATATCCTTTATTTTATTTTTCCCCACAAATTCTACAATTTCCCGACACGAAAAATACACGGCTTTATAATTTAATTTCAAACGGACAAGAACTTAGTTATTACATGCTACCATAATAACCAGCACCATTAAAATTACGATTTAAAATCCAGAGGGGAAAAATGTATATAGATAAATATAGAGAGAGTAGCGTCCACAAGGAAGGGTCAAAGTGCACGTGTCCCAAAACGTTCACCCATATGAAACACGTACAACTTGAATAAATCACAGAGAGGAGTTTTTTTATACACGATTGTTTTCGTATTTTTTTTCAGTAAGGTCTCGTTAGATTGTTTTTTTATTAAATTGTTAAATTGATTTGTTAAACGTGAGATAAACGTGGTGGTTTATTTTTTTGGTACGACAAAGAGTGAGAGAGATAGAGAGAGAAACTTGTGTTGTAGTTTTTTTATACATGCAGCAGTCGTGTTTTTACAGGAGTAAAATGTCTTGTTTTTATAATACTTACATATGTTTACATGGTAACATAACAGGAATGTCGAGGTAATAATGGAAGTATGTAGTAATATATTATTTTTGTTGTGGATGTATACATTTTTTACACAATGTTATTTACAATTTTACATGTTCGTATAGATTTACTACTGCAGAGTTTCCCCGTTTACTTTGATCCTCCAAAGAGTTGGTACTGGAAATTATTGGAATTTTTTTTTGGGGATTCAACATGATAAGGAGTAGATAATTATTATTATTAATAATTATAAATGTGTAAAAAATCTCAAATAAACTTACAACCCCCGTCCCAAGCTGCTGCAATATCCCTGAAGTGTTAGCCCCCGACAAATGTGTAGAATGGACAGAAGCGTTAGAGCTTGTGAGCATCGAGGGCCTTCTCGATTTCAAACTGTTCATACTACTGGATAGAAACGCGTTACCAGTTGTCGTTGTGTTTGGCATTGATCCGCCCTGTAAATCACAAGATTTTCTCAACTAAAATTTATGTTAAAACTGTAAGCCCCCAAAATAACGCCAACACTTACAACGATACTGCTCCTGGCCAGCTTTGATATTGCGGCATGCACGCATTAAAATCAGATTAGCGTGAAAATACTTGTATGAAGCAGTGTTTTACTGTCAACAACACGCGAAAGCTTAATAATTAGGCGTAGCGTATAGCATGATATTTCAAGCAACTTACCATTGGCGGCGAGAGGTTAACACTGGAGCTTGAGTTTTTCCTCTCAGGTCCGATACTAGAGTGGCGTCGCGCAGGAAGTGGGTCACCAGGACTGGATAGTGCTGAACTTGGTGCTACTCGGATTCGAGGTGCCATGAGTGTGTTGTCCGATAGGCGTCGGATTGGGAATTGGTTTTGGCCTTGGACGCGGAGGAAATTGGCTCCGTCAACTGGAGATAGAGAATAACCCGTACAGAGATATTTACATTTTTTCTCTCGAATCATCGTATGAATATGCATGTTGTAGAAACACTGACCAGAACCAGAAGTTTTCCTAATCATATCCTCCGCACTACTAGTCTTCCTCTGACAGGAATACGAGCTATTGCCCGTAGGACTACTCCCTAAACTATCAATCTGAACGTTGGGGATGAACATGGTGTTGGAGTAGCTAGCCATGTTATCTGATGATCTCTGATGGTGGAGGGACTTTAAACCGGATGTACGGTTGTACATGTACGAGTCGTTGTGGTGCGTGTGGTAGTTTGCAGTTATTGAGCTCGTCTGCGGGGCCGTCAGGTGGTCTAATTTTAACTTGTTGCGTTGATTCCTGTGGGGAATTTGCAATAATTATTGTTTAATTTCATGCTAAGTATATTACCTGTTTTTCCCCCATGCTAATTTACCTATCAATATGATCAAGCATGTGATGCATAACTTCTAGTAAACACGTAAACTGTTCGAGATGCAAACTGGGATTGACAGTTTGAGGGAGCAGACTTGGTAGTACTCTTGTCGCCATCAGGTTAACACTCAGCCCATACTTTTTGTTATCCTCAAGCATGATCCTATAAATCTCTGTTGCATACAAACGTATTTTTTAAAAACACACAAATGCATGAACAAAACACATGGAAATGGTAAACACAAAAGTATAAACACTCACGAACAACTTTAACGATAATATCAGGATCCTGAGTCTTTGCGTTATCGTAGAGTATGGGGAGCACGTCTTCGATAATCATAGACCGATCCAGTTTGGGTAGAATTCTCTCCACACATCCGAGCACGTTTAAAACAATCTTCAAGTCTCCCGTGTACTTTTCGTATATCTGCTTCGTTTTCGGGAGGACCGTCTTCTTTATAAAGTTATCGTCCAAGTAGTGGGCAACTAGGGATGTTGAGATTAGGGCAGAGTTCTATTGCAGAGGAACAGGATTATTATGATAATTATGATGATGAATATGATTATCACTATGGTTACCTGTCAAATTTTCTTGTAAATACTCACCTGAACCTGAACAGTCGTCGAATCAAAAGAGTTGTACAAGAGCGGGATTACTTCTTTGTCGAGGAAACCTTCCTCGCTTACTTTCTCCAACACAATGTTTAGGTTCTCCAAAATCGTTACTGTCGCCTGGATTGATTTCGGGGCAGCGAACACGGTTCTATGTGTGGGGAAAAAGTGTGTTTGCAATTTGCAAGGGCACAACAACACGCTCAAAGGTAACAACAACAGTTCAAAAGGCTCACCTAAAAGTAGGCAGTATAATGTTTTCAACCTCAGAAGAGGAACATTCCTGGATAAGGAGCAGGATTGGTTGGAGCACCGCCGCAAGCACCTCTTGACTTTTCATCTCGGCTTGGAGAGTCGGCCACACGTGTTGGAACCATAATTTCTGCAAGCGCATGCACAACTTACAACGTGAGCTTTTATTCTTACAAGTTTGCGGGGGTGGATAATCCTATCGTATCAGGTCCAACAAGTATATATACTAACAAATTCGTCTGCTTTTTAGGGACAATGCGTGCACTAAAGTAAATAACTTTTTCCACTTCAAAAGCTGATTTTGTAATGTTATTCAAGTGATTGAAACAAATACCACAGCGTCATAATGTGCTTGCTCAAAGAAATGTTTACACTCTTTTCATCCCTCCCACACCTCACACGCTACAAGTTACGTACACTTTCCCAGCTTTCCACGCAAGGATAGTGAACAACAACGAGTTGTTCCTGCTTGTGTACACACAGTTCATTGCTTCTTGAAACCAGTTTATTATAACAACTTAGAAATCTACAAATTTGATTCGTGTATAAAAAAATCTATCGTTTTGTAAAACAAAAATCCTCAAGCTTCTTATACTTTTGCATATAAAAATTTGTATTTTTCATCCTTTCTTTGAAGTGCTGGCTAAAATAATTTTTTTTTCTTCATATAGAACCTCCAATCCAATATTATGCAATTAAACTTTGCTCGCTACGATGCTTTCCACTTGCCATACTAATTAATATGTAATTAAAAATTTCCCCGAAAATACCCACACAACTGCAAATCCCTTCAAATTTTAAACCAAAAATAATGAATACGAATCAAAAAACTTTTTTCTGCAAAGAACAATTCAGCTCATTGGATATGAAACCATAATCGTTATTCCGTTACAACAACAGCTACCTACATGGACGACTCCCCACACCCGCGTAAAACAAACTTTTCACCCGTATATCCGCTAAGCTCCAAAGCAAAAACCCAATCAACTTTTACACCGCATATCCCCCCAAGCTACTCAGCATATCCACATATTGCACACACACACAGATAAAAAATCAAAAGCACGACAAAAAAAAACCCCAACCGAATAGGATTAAACTACACAAATTTTTCCACTTTTGTCAGCAGAATCCGTAGATCCTCTCACTTGATCTCTCCACCCAATTAATTTACACATGCAAGCATAAACAAAAATCAATTTATCCGCTTTACCTTCGGAATGTAAGGCAACACATCCTTTAGCTGATGCCTGTAAAAATTTGCCTTCTGACTTGGATCCTTCATGGAAATGACATCTAGGAACTGGAGCGTGTGCACTGCAGGGTCAGCAAAGTATTTGATCAAAGCTAGTAATTGGGACGTAGGGCGCTGTCTCGGCTCCTTTGATAACAATCGCTGGAGGGCCTCGTGCAGGCCTGGGGGGACTTTTGGGAGAAAGTCTTGGATTAGTAAGTCGAGCTGTTAATAAAAAAAACATACAAACGATAGACAAACTTTTAATGAAACCAGGAAGTATCTTTGACACTTGTGTGTATCAAGTGCATACACGTGTAAGTGCAATAAAAAAAATTCTCACGAAACACAATGAAATATCTCAAACACAAATTGACAATAAAAGATACAGTAAAACTAGAGCCATTTCTTGTGTAAAAACCCATAATTTTCCCGTTTCTTTTACAAGTCTGTACGAAATAGCTATTTCGTCTATAAAATGCTCGTATAATAAAACTCGCTGACACATGACTGAATAAACTATACCAATCTCCAACAACTGTAACAAACGCAAACATAAAATCCCACTTACGCTCTCAATCTGCTTGAGGTACTGAGAATTCGAGTGATTCGACTGGATGAGAGGTTTCCCGTTGTTGAATATCGCCGTTATAACCATTCCCAAGCTGAACATGTCTGAGAGAATTGAGCAAGTTGACGTGATTTGAACTTCCGAGGCTGCAGGGAATAGATTTAAAAAATATACAAAAGTTTTGATTTGTTAAATTGTATAGGATTATTTATTAGATTATAGGAGAGGAGGAATGGATAATAAAGGGGGCGTAGGGAATTCACATATTTATGTAGCCTCTCGTTCATCAAACTTTGATGGAGTCATGAATAAGCGCCATTTATGTTTTGTGCAGTTTAAAAAAAATTAGAAATTACCTTAGCTTTTACTCTACAATAAACTGACTATGGACATTTTTAAAAGTCACCCTGTATCGCTACTACAACAAAATAATTCAACATCCAAATCGATTTTCCCTGTTTTTGTTTCCATCCTACTTAATTGTCAGTCAAAAAGGATAGACATACGAGATACGCGTGTAAATATTAATTTGTTTGAATGCACCAGAGAGAGAGAGAAAAAATACTAGACAGAGAAAAATATATATTATATGCGGGACGCTCATCACAGTTACCCGGATTATATGCACCATGAATGACAATGAGTATACCTGACAGTGAAGGATTTTGTTTTCAGGATGCCCCTAGAGCTATTCTGCTTTCTACTTGCATGAGTACGTAGTACGTAATAACAAGAATGATGGATCGTTCCCCTATATTCTTGGATGCTGCTGGTGTTCCTTTGATAAAACGTGACGTTAAAGGACACTGCATAAATTATGAAAAATGTGCAAAGTTTTTTTTTTTAAAGTTGGTGTGATGATAATTATGTGGTAGTATTTAAAAGGAGCACGTGACATTTGGACAATCATGTTTAAAAATAAATGGCACGTATAGGTGAAATAACACGTTACCCATGTAATCCAAATCGGGCTGCCCCATTTTTGGCACCTTACTAGTCCACGCGATTACATGAACAGACTCTAGACCGTCGATGTCGTTGGCTTTATCTACAAAAAAATATACAAAAGTTTTCTTTTACTAATTGACAGGGCTTTTGCAAAATACAATCCCAAGAGAGTGTATCCCCCAACTCACCTATAAACTCCAACCCAGCAAGCTTCCAAGTACCCCTCTTCGTAACGAGTATACTCGAAGGGTTAACGTTCCTGTGCAGGATCTTTCCTGTGTAGTGTAAAAACTGTAGAGCCTCGATAATCTATCAAACACAATCAATTTTATGTTATCAGGAAATAGAGAGAGTTTTTTTAAGCTTCTTCGGTGCATACATTATCGATTTTCTTCTTTTTTTCGGTTTTTGCGTGTAACTTGATAATCTGTATATGTTGTGTGGGAGAAATGGATGCGTGGAACTTTTTTTTTCTAGAGTGGAAAGTTTTTTTTGTTGTTGCTCGATTTTCTCTTGTCAAATTGTCGTATTATTAAAACCTGGTGGTTTCGGTATGACAAATTACATTTTTTTGTCTTGAGCACATATTGTAGCTTTTTTTTGTTTTGCTCAAGAGAGTTTTTAAATTACTTTTTGAATGATTTTTTTTTGTGTGTTTGGACATAATGTAGTAAATGGGGGCAGGGATTGGTATTATTATTATATGGGGAGGTTTTTTTGTGCTTGTTTGAAAGCTTATTATTTAGCTTTGTTTGTTTGTTGGAAATTGGGTTGAATTTAAGAGGAGCGCATTAAAATTTGAACAAAAAAGGAAGGTTGATTTGCTTATCATAAAAATTGTGGGGGTAATCACTATCTAGCATTAAATTCGATTTTAATCATTTTGTATTTTAATTAACCGTTTTTGGAATGAACGATATGTTCAAAGCATCAAGGAAATGGATTATAGTCAAAACGTGTTTTTGAAAACTTGATTGTAGGGTTTTAAACGCGCTCAAAAACTTTATTTATCAGGATTTGCTTCATGTTTTTTCCTCAATTATTGCTCTATTATTTGGAACATTTTTGGGCTCGGCGATTACAAAAATCGCAAAGATATACAGAAGACATCCACATTCTGTTCTGCTTGAGTTTTTTTTCAAAAATTTAAGTTAGTTCAGAAAGTTTCGAGGGAACTTTGTACACATGGATACCACAAAATAAACTGTTACAACACAACCATATGATTTCAATATACACGCCCGTGGGATTAGATTAGAAAACGGGAGACCACCCCGTATAACAACCCTGTTTTCACATGGCATGAGTTGAGCTGAAACATTTATCCATGACGATAAATTTCACTTGAAGATTATCTTAAATTGCGTCCAAGGACAAAAATGTTGTCTTATTCACACATTCCTCAATAAGCAACACCAAACACACAAAAAATCTTTTTCCAGTCTCAATTGAACATGATAAGTAATTTATTTTCTGTTTTCGACCCTTCTGCAAAATTTAAATTATTTCACTTTCCCCAGCTTTCACCCAATTTCGCGGTAGAATCATGAACAAGTTCTCATGAACATTTTATTTTTTTTTAAACCCAGCTACTCAGCAATTTGGAAATGAGAACAGAGGTTGCTGCTTTCTCTCCCATCCCCAAATGAGTTATAAAAAATTAACTTTGGTAATAATAACAATAACCCTGATATGCTAATTTGCACGCATAACAAACAAAATAACACAAAAATCGTCCAACAAAGACAATAAACAAGAACAAACCTGCAAAATCCCATACTTCAGCTCAACATCAAGGAAAACAGGATGAGAGTCAGGTCCATTAATCTGAACAGTCTGCTGCTGAGGTTGCGACGAAGAAACACCTTGCTGGGATGACGAATTATTCACTGCGGCTGCCGATATCAGGTTAGCCAGACTCGCATATACAGGCTCCGAAACGAATGCCAACGTTTCTGGACATTCTTCTGTTGAGTAGATAACCTGAGAAAATGGAGGTAATTATTTTATCCAGTCTAAACTAAAAAGTTAAACTAAAAAGTAAAGAGCATACCTGCAAGTGAGTTAACACGTGCATTAATTAACTTTGGCATGTTAGGGAAACTTATTAGCCCGAAATTTGAGAATTTAATCAATTAGCTGAATTAACTAATATGATTCTCCTGCTAGTTCCCTTTCATCTACTTTGTGCATGTTTTTAATAATTGATGCAAACATGCTATCATGTTCTGTCCAAACCACGCCTCTCTCAATCAAAACCCTCACGCAACACATGTATTATTATTCGGGTACACACGCCATGTAAAATTTTAATCGCGAGAAAATTGTCTAAATTGCCGACGATAAATTTAATATTTATTTAATTACTCCAGCTTAATACCTCATAATAACAGCCCTAACTACCCATAATTTAGACATAATTAGCACGCAAAGTGCTATGCTCACCTTCCCATCACACTTTCTCCATCCATCATAAACTTTCCAAACGTGTTC
>JAHZNC010006638.1:0-15047 GCA_027744095.1 Zhuqinia jingwanae | reverse complement strand
TTTTTTTACAAAGTAAAAGTTTACTGTGTTACTAAACTATGTTATAAATATCATCATCATCATTCGGACAGTTTAAAGTTTAGCAAGATTCAGTGATTTGTTTGGGTGGCCAATAACTATGCATTAATATATTATTTTCGGTGTCCATCTTTCATTTACACTTTGGGGTACAAAGTGGAAAATGTTCAATGTACGAAATTTTTTTTTATTTGATTACGGATTTAAGGGAATGTTCATACTCTGTAGATAATTAATTCATGTATACATATATGCAATAGATTTGACCATAACATACTTGAAAGCGAGTACGTTTACGTTAGTTAGTACATTAAATTCAATTCCATGAGTTTGGCGATTGGTAATATGGTTGATGACATTGTTTGTGTTGCAGGAATACGAAAAGTTAAGAATGCGACAAAATCCCATGTTGCAACAAAGAGCTCAAGTGGCTGGCCGGAATATGCCAGCTTGGTTCTCATCTACTTTGGTAATAAATAGCGAAATGGAATCGCAATTGGCTATAAATTGCTTTTTAATATGATCGCATGACACATTTAAGTCATGTAATTTTTACTATGAAAAAGGTAAATCAGTCGCGAATAGGTGCGCCCAGTCCTCCACCACCGCCACTGCCGGCGGAACCTCCACCAGAGGAATCTGATTACGAGGAGATTGATCACCTTCCGAAAAATACAATGAAGAAAAACAGTAAATTTAATTTTTTCTAATAATCAAATATTTCTTTGTCATAATTTTGGTGCAAGTTATGATTTATGATAATCATCTTTTGCTATAAAAAATAATTTAGGTTCACGACGTGCCTGTAGTCTATGTGGGAATCCAAATCCAGCCGTTTCATGTGAAATGTGCAACAACCAGATATTCTGTGGCTCTTGCAATGACATGTACCACAGACATCCAAAACGACAACATCACAGCCGCAAAGTAAATGTTTTAGATGTTTTGCAATTATTTAGCTCAGCAGATAAATAACTACGATGAAAACTAATATTCAATCATGGCCCTTGCAGATTTTAGAACCAATTGTAGACAACCGACCACCTCTACCCCCGAAAACGCCTGTGCCTCCTGAAATGGCACTACCCCCATTACCTCCATCCCATCCACCGGCAGGTCATTATCCTTCCGCAGCATCAGGTTTACCTACGCCACAACCACCTCCTCGAAGAAAGGGGCGATTTGGGATGAGATCAGCAGCTGGATCGCCAACAACAGGAATAAAGTCTTTCTTTGATCCCGTGGGCACACTGAAGAAATTTATGGGTGGAATGGCGCACAGACCACTACCTTCACCACCAAATAATCCACCACCACTGCCACCTAAACCTGTGGAACTGGGTAGGTCAATGACTCCAACTTTTAGAGGACCTATGATGGGAGATAGGCGGCTCAATTCGCCCCAGCCAGGAGCTTTCCCTCACGATGAACGTAGAGGAGGCATACCAATGACAGTAATGGATATGCAAAATGCTCGGATGCATAGCATGAGTGTGGCTAATCTTAGCGGACACGTAAGAACTTTAAAATGCACTCAAAAACTAAACAATATATAATTCAAAACATCAACGTTTTCACTGTACATTTGTTTTTTTACACTAGATGGGAAGTCGTGACAGCGGCTATCCGGATTGGGAAGAAGATGATGAAGCAGACTTTTTCTCTCGAAATCGTGCCCAAAGCGTTTCCGGTGGTGTTCTTGGAAGATACCCTTCTACATCCCAGGACGCTTCTCATTTTGCCACTCTACATCGTCCAGGACGAAATCAGAGACAACAGCTCCCACAATCCACCACTTCATTATCTCAGCAACCAAATTCCGGATCCAGAGATAATCCCCCCGAACGACCACCTCCACCTCTTCCACCTCGTCAATTCCCATCTCAAACTCAACTTTCCTTCCAATCTAGTCAATCTGCATTTGACCTTGATAGAATGGCAGCTGTCGCACAACAGCAAAACGCTGCTGCGTTTGGCATGCCACCTTGGAACTATCCCATGCCGGGATATCCATTTGACTTCCAACAAGCAATGATGATGGGGGGCTTCCCCGGCAGTGGGACTATGCATCGAACCCCTTCCACTCAAAGCATGGGCCCTACCATGAATTCATCTGCACCATCAGGCCATCAGCAGCAGGCTTTCTTCGGTTGGGGTCCAATGGGCTTTGGACCTCCCATGACACAAAATGAAATGGAAATGATGACACGTCGAGGATCCGAACAATTCATGAATGTTCTCCCTCAACAGCAATCACAACGAGGAGTTCCCCTTTCAAATCCTGTGACACCTCAAGGCAGTTTCCGAAAGAAAACTGGTCGGCATATGAGTGTGGAGCCTGAATTAACCCGCCGATTAGATAATCGGAGTGGCCTTGAGTCGGCCTTCAATCACAATCGGAGATCTGGAACACCCTCCAGTTTCGTTCGTGTGCCACCATCTTCGTCCTCAGCCGCCTCTACTCCAGCACCTTCCGCCCCGTCCGCCTTTGCCTCCACAAAGCCTATCAAACCACCGGCGAAACCACCATCTCACTCTGATCAGTCCCCAGACGACTCGTACTTTTCTGCAGAGAAGCAGCAACTTACAGAGTCCTCCGAGTCCACACCTGAGCTAACTGAAAATCCTGAAGGACCTTGGGAGTGCGAACACTGTACATTTATTAACCCCAAAAGTACCAAGGTCTGCACAATCTGTTGTAAAACGCCTTCTGCAGGATACAAGGTCATGAAAGGAAAGAGAAGTGCACTGAGTGTCAAAGGAAGATACACAAAGAAAGCAGCAGCTGCCGCCGCCGCTGCTGCTGCAGCGGCAGATCAAATACCATCGCTTTCCCATTCATCGGCAAGTAGAAGAAGAGATAGCAGCAAGGAATCCGCCTCCTCAGGTACAACAGGAACTGATGAGGTGGTTCCTGTGCTAAAGTCAAAGTTGAGCATATCTCGTGATCAGAAACAACAACAAACGAAAATCAATCTTGTTTCAAAGGTTGAAAAGGAACGAGTAAAAAAGAGCGCGATGAAAGCGGGAAGTAGTGGTACATTGAAAGCAGGTAGTGTTCCGCCAGAAGTGAAAGCAGCTATTTTTAAAGCTGGAGCTCCCAAGAAGAAGGCTACAAAAACTAAGGTAGTAGCCCCCGTTCAAATTGAAACTGATGAGGATGAAGAGGAAGAACTCATTGCTGAGCCGGAAGCTGACGAAGAGGAAGAAGAGGTAGATGAGGATCAGGGTTCAGAGGAGAAGGAGGAGGAGGAGGAAGAGGAGGAAGAGGAGGAGGAGGAGGAAGAAGAAGAAGAAGAAGAGGACGATGATGATGATGATGAAAGGGAGCAAAAGAGTGACGACGAAAATGCAGACGATGAGGAGAATGGAGTGGTCAGTGTCAAAATAACTGCGGGCAGTTCCAAAATGGGAATAGTGGAACGGTCAAGACAAGTAAGTAGAGGAAAAATCCCTGCTTCTACTGCAAGTATAACAAGTAAAAAGGGAGGAGTAGTAGTGAGCACTCCTATTTCCACTCCTGGTGGAAAGGGGCGATCAGCCCGATCAAGAAGCAGTATATCTCAAACAAGGATGCTTGTCGATAGTAATGAGGACGTGTATGGAAGTGTCCCCATTCAAACGTTGGCAATCAGCCCGAAAATTGGTAATCGAGTTAATTTTTTACTTTGATAAAATACATTTGAATAAGTACACATGCACAACGGCTCATTTTTTTGCTTTAAAAAATATTGACAATTTCTTTCTCAATCAATTAACTACAAACTGCAACTTGACGGATAAATTTCAAAATAAATTAACCGAAACATAAGATGCTAAAAAAATAAGTGATTCTCTATATATTTCAAAATATAAGCACCATTGCCATTATTACTATTATTATATTCCATTCTAAAAAATGATGCTACTTAACGTGCTTATGTTGTTTTAACAGTAAAATAAATAAATAACAGTCCTTTTTCAGTTCTATTTTGTTCGTTTTCACTTTTAAATTTATGAATCTTGAAAAGAAGCAAAAAAGTCTTTTCAATATTAACCCTTTTTATTATTTTAAATCAAATAAATAAATTGTTCATGTGTATTTCAGTTTCAAAGAGAACAAATCAGCTTAGGTTTA
Source organism: Zhuqinia jingwanae (assembly GCA_027744095.1). Taxonomy (NCBI): domain Eukaryota; kingdom Metazoa; phylum Arthropoda; class Collembola; order Entomobryomorpha; family Paronellidae; genus Zhuqinia; species Zhuqinia jingwanae. The sequence continues at coordinate 10,912 of JAHZNC010006638.1, read as the reverse complement.
AAATCCGAAACCCAGTTTTGCATAAAAAAAATTCTGTGATTTATGTTGATTGTTTCCTTTAACTAAAAAAACACAGATATTATGATATATTATTATCAAATCAACACAATGCTACCTGCTAATAAATGAAACGAACATTGAACTTTATATAGCAATATACGTTTAATATAAATGATAAAACTTGTTTGAATAAAATTTGAAGTTTATTTCAAAAACTAAAAACAAACGCTGAACTGATTTTTGAATCGGACTGTTATTTATTTCCTCTTCGACATTTATTTTAAGCATGGGTTTCTTCATTTTTTTTGTTTGCAAAACTGTTAATTAGTCACCTTTGTCCTGTGCATAATAAGTGCATCACATACATAATATTGTAACACAAATTTTTGTAGAAATCAAACGGTCATCCAAATCAAAAGTGTCCACTGGTGTTGGTACATCTCCACCCAAGCAAAATGAAATGATCCCCAAAAGTACAAAAAAGTTTTCCGACATCACCACTACTGCAAAAAGTCCGCCGCCTCCTCCCACTGAAACTTCTGAAATTATAGAAAGCGACCAGAATGATGAGGTGAAAGGATTTGGCAGGAAATTGGATGATAAGGAAAATAAAGCAACGGAGGAATACGAGAATGACTCACGGAATAGCCCTGAAATGTCAACAGTCACTGTATCTTTCACTTCTACAAGTCCGATAATAAAATCTACAAAATCAAAGAGACTACGAAAGTTGAGTGTGACAACTGGAACGCAAGCAGACAACATTGAAAAGAAGGACAGCGTTATTAAAAAAGAGCCTGACTCTTCTTCATCTCCTTTCACTTCAGGAAAGGACATAAAAGAAGAGAAGAAAGCTGTTGTTAGAGAAGAAGTTGATGAACCAAAAATGACTGCTGTGCAGGCTGACACTCCAACGACAAATGTGACGACTGGGAAGGATAAGAAAAGTTCTGTGGGAACTTCACCTCCGCCACAAAGCATCTCCACACAAGTTTGTGCTTGACACAAGAAATTAATTTTAAAACATTAATTTGATCACATGGAATGATTGTTGCTCGTTAATAATACATTAACGAGCAACATCATTAAATAAATTAACATCTTACACATATAATTCTTCATAGACTTATGAAGATGCTCCAACACAAGGTTCATCAGGAGGCTCAGTAGTTTCTGCTACTGGTGATTCATCTACCCTTCCCAGATCATCAACCCTGGGAACAACAAAATCTTCCTCAAAAACTTCTCTGAAATCAGACAACGAGTACTACGATGCTCCCCGTCATATTGAAATGTCGGAAAAGGCGATGAGATACGCAAGGAAAGCGCGTAATCGAGAACAACATCATCAAAAATTGAAGAGAAGTTTGAGTACACAGTTGACATTTCCGGGAGAGCCTTGGATGGATGCACCAGATGGTCGCAATTTGTATCGATCTTCAAGTCGACAGTCCCTTGCAAGTGACACAAGGGTAAATATATTTAGTGTGACTTTTTAACGGCTTTTTTCTCCGCATTTTCGCAGTATTGCCTATCATAGTGCATGCTTGTAAATATATTTCGTGTTATTTTTTAAATCTGAAAAAAAAGAGCTTGCCTTTATCTGGACCGCCTTCACGTGACAGTAGTCCACCACCAATGATGGGAAGATACATGGGGATGGAATCGCGTGGGGGTACTGGTAGCAGAGGTGGATGGTATGAAGATTTTCGGAGATATCCTCCATCCACGTGGGATTCCAGATATGGAATGCCTCCAGAGAGTTTTTTCGCGTCGATTGATGATCTCATGTCGAAAAGGAGAAGGGATTCCATGAGATCTCAAGAGTTTGAGCTGACAAGAATGCTTAAAGTATGTGTATTAATGCTTGAGATGATTTTGTAGAATTTATGATTTTATTTATTGCATACCATATTACTATGCTCATTCAAATAACGCAGTTAGGTACTTTTTTATACAACTTTGGTAATATAATATGTGCAATTCAAATATTTTAATGTGATCTGAAAGGACGCGGAAGAGTACAATTTCAGTCCAGAAGATGTCCAAGTTGGAATTCGAATGTGTGGCGAAAAGAATCCTATAAAGTGGTTACAGGTATGCATACATTGAAAAAATGTGATGAAAAAGTCCGTCTTGATATAAACGTGTCATGAATGCAATCGCAGCACTTAAAGTAAGTATCGAAATAAATGTTGATGTATGCATCAGGAAAACTGGTCAAGTATGATTGAAACGGTACAAACGCTCGCAACAAAATACGGTCATGAGAAGGGCAGTGAGCAGAACGACGTGGGAACAATTTCCCATGAGGAGGCAAAAGATTCTATTCGAGCCAATCGAGGAAATGTTTGGGCTGCTGTAACGGAATGCGTGGATCAACGACGCAGAAAGGTAGCACCACACAACAGTGAGTTTATTTAAACATTTTAACAAATAATTATTATGGATTTTTTGCCTTCTTTTAAGTTTAACGAACTGGAATCTCGTGGAACATTTCTACGTGAGGATGTTCTTACCGCCCTTACGGCCAATCGTGGAAATCTCGAAGCAGCGTATGTAGAACTCTCTAAAGCACAACTGAAACCATTCTTGATGCGAATTTGGGGCCACGGACAAGGGGGCACAGGAGACACTGATAGCGAATCTGTTGCACCTTCCTCCTCGGATGAAGCCTACAAGTCAAAGCAAGAAGTTCAAGAATTGCCATCAGCGGAGAGATCATCTAGCCTACCAGGACCACCGGAAACAAAAGCAAAGAAGCAACGTAAAACATCTCTTCGAACCGGAAAACCAACAAAAGTTTCAGCCACAGTTGAAGAAGCATCAATAATAGAAGATGAGCAAAAACCAAAGTTGGAAACACTAGTATCAAACGCCGAGAAAGTAACTCTAGAAATTGAGAAAGCCATTCAAGAACTGAAAAGGGGTGGTGAAGGTGTGGTGGTAGTTCCTGAAACAGAAACAGAAGAAGAAAATGATAATGTAGAGGAAATTGTCAGCAAAATGGAAGAACTCTCTGAGCCACTTGCTCCTTTAACCACAGCCCTTCAAAAGGATGAGTCAAAAGATTCTATCATTCATGCAGAAGGATTTAGAGTGAAAACCGAATCCGAGTCTGAGCATTCTTCAATTGCTATTCACCATTTGAAAAGTGATGATGGAGAAGGTAAAACTATTATTATGGTTCATTTTTATTTGAAATTACAAAATGCAAATTTTCGAAAAATTTGGCACACAAAATCCCGGGATCAATCATAACTTTAACTTTCCATGAAAATGAGCATACATATATATAATATTGTGTGCATGATATAATGTATAATGTATAATTAGCATAATGTACGTGACATCAGTGACACGAGCTGGATTTGTGACTAACTTACTTTTAATCGCAGACTCACACACACACACACACACACGAGAACTTTCAACTAGTTTCACTTCTTTTTCTTTACTTCTGTTCATTTTCATTCTTCATATTTGTGCAGCACGTGTCAGACAGATTTTTTAATTAATTCATTAATTGGCAATCTTGATCATGGCATAAAAAGTAGTTGGCGTTAATTTGCTAAAACACATGCACACGACTTGATATAATTTAATTATATTACATGGACATTCCTTATGTAGGTATTAAATTACTTCAACCGACAGGAAAAATGCACGCTTGGCGGTGATCCCATGAAAGTAGACTTGTTTGCCAAACTAATTTCTAGATAGAGTAGAACCTGTATATAATATATACCCATAAAATATCTTTATCCATCCACTATTTTTAATTTAATTATTCTGCATAGATGAATTAATTGAAGTAAATATTTTGTAGTGAAACTAATAATCTCTCTTCATTTGGTTCTTTCTCTTTTCTTATGGCTTTCTTCAATCTTCTTTCCTCCATCTTCTCTCTTTGTTACACTCTTCTTTTTCTGCTTCACATTTTCTTTCCATTCCTCCGCACCTATTTGAAAAAAAATCTGCACAGATGAAAGCTTTGCTGACGCGGTATCAGGGTCGGCCAGCATGGCTAATTCACCACCGCCTCTCCCTCTTCCTACTCAAAATCAAGAGGAAGAGGAAGAAAATAATCAAGATGAGCCATTAGTATCTATTGAGATCAATAATAACACGATAAACATAATTTTGAACGGAGGCAAACATCAGTGAGTTTATTCAAAATTATGAAATACTTCCAGCCCAAGAAGTTGCAGAAGAAATGGAAAAAGTTGAGCATCGTGTGGAGAAGGAAATGGAAGAAGAAGAACAAGATGTTGAAGAACTTGTTACGACTACTACTGGAGAGCAGGCTTCAGCTTCAGGAAATGATAAACCGGTGACAAATTTGGAGATTGAAAAACTGATGACAGTACTTACCTCGACGTTCTCAGAAATGGAGCAGTTTGCTCACAAAATCAAAGAAAATATAGCAACGGAAATACAGCAGCAATTGGCAGCAGCCACGGCAAAGAGCGGCAGTAAGGGATCTTCGCATGATCATAGTGAAGGCACGATATTTATTTATTTATTATTATTTTTTATTTTTGCTTTGTAAGTTCAGCAAAATAATAGATCTTTTTGAAAAATAATAACTTAGATGGCTCCTACGAGCCCATTGCACTTCCGCCGGCAATCGAGGAAAATGTCAATAAGAAAGTGGCAAGGTACCAGAAACTCGCCGCCAAGAAAAAGCAGAGTGTGGCACGTCACAAATCCCCTGAGACTCGTGTATTCCAATTAGGCAATGTAGGAGAAAAGGAGACATCCGTGTCGCCATTGCCTTCCACTTCAGCAGACGACAAAACCAAGAAGAAAACGAAAAAGGCTAATCAAAACGAAACAGAAGAAGATCAGACAATCTCAAGGGAGCCTGCTCCTGAACGAGAAGAAGATGTAATAGAAGATGAAGAGGAACTTGAAAGGGCTACTACTGCACAGAGTCGGTTTTCTGATTACGAAGAAGTGGAAATAGGTCAGGAGGATCAACAGGAAAATGAGGAAGTAGTGGTGGAGGATGAAGATGGTGGTGGAAATGATGAAGGAGAGTTTAATGTGGCGGAAGAAGAGGAAGATGTGAATGAATCCAGTATTGTGGAGGAGTCAGAAGAGGAAATTGTCATTGAGGCGGATGAAGAAGAGGAACAAGTGGAGGAGGAGGAGGATGATGATGATGGAAATGCGGGAGGGGACATTTACGCTAATGTGGAGATTACTGGGGGCTTGTCCATCACACCAAGTGATACCGACAAAATTATTGTGACTGGAGGAAATTTGGCGGCACAAGCAGCAAAAGCAATCAGGAACAATAATGCAGCGACTAACAAAGAAGGTGACAATGATGCCGTTGTTATTGTAGCCGAGGATTTGACGCAGAAAGAGGAAGAGGGAAAGACTGAGGTGTTGGAAACGGAAGTGACCACGGGGCAAGTTGAGATAGAAGAGGTAAGAAAGTAAGAATTGTGCTTTTTGGTGCAAGTCATTTTTTATTTGCAGGACTGCATTTTCATTTCATTTTGCTGCTGCTTAGACTCCAGCACAGAGACTGATATCAGAGGGTAAAGCGGATACACCAGCCCAAGCAGAACTGGCACTTCAACTACTCGAGATGAGTTTTTCTGAAGACGACGCTCTGTCCGCTGCCAAGGAATGCAGCTCATTGTGTTCTGCCCTGAGCTACTTACAACAAGAATGTGATCTTTGCACTGGAAAGTTTAGCGCACGAGAGGTACACAACATTAAGTGAACTGATGCAAAACTATGTCAAATCTATTTTTAGCCGGCGATTTTATTTTTTTCTTCAAGATCAAAATAACTTGATCTAGCCTAGTCATATAGCTTTACAAAATCACGAGCAAAAGTATAGTAATGCCTATTTGCTTCCTCTCTGATTCTACTTTCTTAATTTTTGCTTAGATGGTCTCTATGATCCACTGCACGCATCTCTGCTGCCGCAACTGTGCCCGAGACTACTTCACAGTTCAAGTCCGAGACAAAACGATTGTCGACGCTACATGCAAATAAAAAATAAAATTTTAAAATAATCTACTTATTGTTTGTCCTTATATGTAACCTTGCGGCTCTAAATAAAGTTATCTTTCACAGGTCCTTTTTGTGCAGAACCGTCAACACTTGCGGATGACTCGGGACATGCCAATGACTACTTTAATCATTTGGACATTTTACTCAAGAATTTGCTTGACAGCAAGTATCATGAAATGTTTCAGAGAAAACTCAGAGACTGGACTCTTGCCAAAACGCCAAATTTTAAATGGTGCTCAAAGGTAAAAAAAAATATATATAATGGATGCAAAAATGCGATGCAATTTCCTAATGGGCTCTGACATATTTTTTATGTTACACAAAAGAAATACTGTGCAATGTTACCCGATATATTCTGTACTTGTGTGTTAAATTATATAATGGAATATATATACCAATGCACATATGAATCTTTTATCTTATGTTTTTTTCTTGACAATTTAACTTTTTGGGTGATGGATGGATGCAGTGCTCGTCAGGGTTCATTACAGAACCATTACAGACAAGATTGGTCTGCCCGGATTGTAAAGCAGTGACCTGTGCTGTTTGTATGGAGACGGTACAATGCTCATGATCCAAATGCCTTTCTGGTACATATATTTTGCTTTGCATGTACATGTTAATAATGGAAAAAATTACTATTAATTAGTGGGACAAAGTCAATCACGACCACCGTGATGATGCCGCCAGCTCGTCAACAAAATTCTGCGACACTGCTCCCAAATCGATTATCGAGTATCTTAACGCGAATCATATTGAATGTCCTCGTTGTCACTTCCGGTTCTCACTTGCGCGTGGTGGATGCATGCATTTAACGTGCACACAATGTCACCATGAGTTTTGTTCGGGATGTTCCGCACCATTCAGGATGGGTGATAAGTGTGAAGCAAAGTACCCAATTTGTGAAAAGTTGGGATTGCATGCTCATCATCCCAGGAATTGTCTATTTTACTTGAGGGATAAGGAGCCAGATGTTTTATCAAAATTACTCGAGGTAGGAAAAAAACACAAATAAACGTGCAAGCTCAAAATTAACTCGCATCGATCATTCTGCTATCCAGGCCATGATAAAATTAAAACTGTTTCATAACACGCAATATTGTATTAAAATATTAATGTCCACAAAAAGTACAACTTTTTCCCGGTTGTTCTGTCCATTTCCTTTGCTTTGATCTTCCCACTCACAGTTCTGTCTCTTTTACTGTTTCCTGCTTGTGTTTTTTTTTTCAATTTCCTTGAGTGTGACTTTTATCTTCATTTTATGCAATGAACAAGTATTCCAATTTAATATGCTATACAAACATCTATACAGGAAAATGCGATTCCTTATTTCAAAGAAAATACTGGAGAAGAGAAAATAGTGGCAGTGGTACCAGTAACTGAAACTGAAAACGCATTAGGAGATGGAACAAATACTGATGCTAACGCTAACGGCGGCAGTGTAAACAAGGTGGCTGGAGTACAGAGAGTTTGTCAAGTGCCCATTCAGAAAGAAACGGGCGATGGTTATGTAGATGACATTTGTGGAAAAGAAGCGCCAGAGGGATATGCAACTGTGTGCAAGTAAGATAATTGTTTGAATAGCATCAATGACATTATTTTTTAAAGTACACCCTTGAACAACATCAATTAATGGGTAGATCAGTTGATTTTGCTGCATAATTACATAATTTGGTATATTTACTGTAGGACGCATTACATTGAATATCTTGGCCTTCTCATATGGCAAAACCACTTGGATCCCATAACTATCCTGACAAATGATGACTTGGAGGTTATAGTTCGTCGGGCATTTAAAAAGCATCCAGGTCGTCCCAACTGGCTCTCTGACGAGCTGTTCCGCAAGCGTCTTTTAAAAGTAGGCTGTTTAGTGTTGGTGATATTAATTGGATTGTCATTTAATGTTTAACGCTGCTTGTCTTTAAATTTGTATGATATGTAAATGGTATTGTTTGCTGTGATGTATGATTATTATATGATAAACACTTATAATATGTTTCTTTTTAAATGAATGTTAATTGTGATGAATTGTTGTTATTATTCTTAGGTTATCAACGACGAGATCCCACTCTAAAGTCTGTCTCATCCTGAAAAAATGCAAATGTGTCACAGCTTGTTGGATGATTAAATTTAATGGCGATTTTCTCGTTAAAACTAGTTTGTAATTTATACCAGTCTCGCAACAAGTCGTTATACTTTTTAATGTTTAAACGTTTTTTGTTCTTTTTTTAAAAGTTAATTTTTTTCTCGAATTTTCATTACTTCCGCTATATCACTCTGCATGTTTTTTAGTGGGGGGGGGGGAATAGTGAGTATATCTAGTCAGTAGATTTAGTAATTGTGGAAATGATCATTGAATCTTCCACATTGCAATTTGTAAATATTATACGTTACATTGCTTCAAGTCTTTAGCTTAATTGCTTCAGTCAATATTCTTTAATATTGCTTTCCTTTTTAATAATTAATTAAAAAACAAAGTATATGATAATTTGCTGCATGCAACACATGAATATAATAAATATTATGTTGGTACTTACGGAATAAATGGTCCACGTTGAACATTATTATGAGGTCCTTATTTAGCTGCTTAATTTAAATGATAATTATAGTACATATTATCATCCCTGGAGGAAATTTCAAATAGGTAAACATGTTTAAATGTAAAAGATGTAAATATTAAAGGAGTGTGAAAATATGTATGCATGTATTAACATTGTAAATGTAAATGAATAATGGTATTATATATTATTATTTAAATAAAAACTAAAAACAATGTTAAGAGTTACTTACCGAAATAAGCAATCAAACTACATTTCACACCAAAATAATTTTACATACATCAATTATTTTTCCACATCAAAAATGTCCGACGTTGTGCAAAATATATATATCCAATCATGGGCATTCCATATTCATTATAGAATAAGCTGTTGGAAAATTTAAAATACTTTAAAATTATAATTTTGTGCAAAAAAAATGTACAAATAGACTTGTGTATAATGGTACGAGATTTTCAATGATTGCTGATTACCTGGTAAAATTATATTGTTTTTAAGATTTTCCTTTTGAGTGACCACCACCATGATATTCAAGCTCCGTTTTAGATAAAGTCGCCACAAACCCGAATGAGGTTTCATGGTCATCGTCATTATATCAGCATCTCTGCATCTTAAAGATTCATCGGGTTTCAGAAAAACATATTACATAAGGGATATATATTATGTATCTTACACGTGGGAATTTTTCATGTAATGTGGCGACTTCCAAGGTGAATGTGCGGATAATTATTTTCATATAATATGTTATACAACCTAAAAACATGCATTATAAAGTGGATTTTCGTCATTTGTTTGTCCTCTAGCTACTACTTTTGTCTCTGACTAAAAAGTTATAAAACCAAATATTGATATAAGACAGTCACCCTTTAAGCTGCTTGTTTTTATATTCCCGAACCCGATGAGCTATACATACATATATTGTAGTTATATATATTAGAGCAAAAGTTATATATAATAATAATAATAATAATAATGTTGGTTGTCCTCTTGTTGTCAACTAATAGAAAAACAACATACGATCATTTTATTAGCCATTGGGCGACCATGCCCTTTCGACCTAGGATTTTGATTGGCTGGAAACTTGATTAAGGTGGGTTTGACTTTTGTTGTTGTGATGTTTGTAGATAAATTGCAACAAAAAAGTTAAAACAATGCATAATAATACATATACATGTAGGTATGTCTTATATTAAAAGAATAAGTATTTATAAGACCACAATCACACCGTCACCAACAACACCAACAACACTTACGTTATATTTCCAACCCCATTCTGGATTTCTTAGTGTTCGTTCTGGACACTTCTGCACTGAAAAAAATTCGCCAAATTGATGGCCATCAATAAAAATTGTTTTCAATTGCGAATTTCTATCAAAAAATATGTCGCATCTCTCCATGTCACAAATAAACTTAAATTATGTAGTATTCAATGAACTCCCATGAATATTTATCTCTTGTAAAAAGATATTGGACCAATAACAAGGCGTATCTCATCATCCTTACCAAAAATCCACTCACACGAGTCGTCGCCAACCAATAAAATATATTTAAAAAATCAAAACATGGTGGTTTTTCCTTGTTTGTAAGCGTCTGACCTCAACCAAATAATATTAACAACGTATTTACGTAGTAAGAATAGAAGCATTAGTTGTTGTGTCGTATTGTTTCGCATGTTATCGATTGGCGTTTTACAGAATGTTCTAGTCAATTTGGTTATATACAAATATATATATATATATGTATTTATATTTGGTTTGGATTTTCGATAAGTACCTGCTATACACTGAATAAATGAGCAGTGTATCTTTTTCAGTATATGTATGACGCGCTGTTTTTCATGACATGATTATTATTATAAGTATATCGCCATCATCATCGTCATCAAAGCGTGTGTTGTTTTGTTTGTTGTTTTTAGACAAGTGGTGTGTGGACCTGTTTTCAACCAATGAGCAAAGAGCAAAAGGTACATACCCCCATTGCAAGCCAATTATAATGAAAACCGCAACTTCTCTCACAGGGAAAATCTTTGCATATTCATCCATTATACCTGCGATACCATCATCACATGCTTCCACGCTGCTGCTATGCTGCCAGTTACATTGTTACTTTATATGTTGGCCGGTTTGCAGAGAGAGATTAAAAATGAAAACAGGCATGTTAAAAATACTGGATACATATGTAGTCATCTAAAAGTAAGTAATGTGTAGTGTGCATATTATTATTAGGTATGTTCTTTTGTTTTTGTCACTTGGCGCAAGATTCCTGAGCAGGTAATATCTGTAGAAGCTCAGGTAGACAATGACGTAGAGTAGGTAGAT
>JAHZNC010006636.1:0-15831 GCA_027744095.1 Zhuqinia jingwanae | reverse complement strand
TACAATGTTTTATTTTATTATTAGACTGAACCAAAAGCACCCGCTCCGCAAATATACGCAACGTACCTAATATATATTCTAAATGTAGTGCTTATTATATGGTAGTTTATATATTTTTGTTCTATTCTTTTGACCATATTAAGATACATATACGTGAAATACATTCATACAACGTTTACGATTTATGACAATACTTTACACACTTTTCTTTTTTTTAATGTTGGCTACTACAAGTATATTCCCCGCGGCTAGGCTATAATGTACACAAGTTTCGTATAAGTTAAGTACAATATAGTATACACAATATATACTTTCATTTTATTAAGAAAAATAATATATTTCCTTTGCCGATTTGTGGCGCTTTCTTACTTTAGTTCGAATAGAGAGCTCACCGTATAAATAATTCTCATCAAAGTACTTTTTAATATTATGTACATTCAGGGGTCCTATAAATATCTATACCTTTCACGTACACTCTACTAAATTACTGCGTGAAATAAGCTATACTCTTTGAAAACGTGGTTTAAATTTCCTACGATATGATAAACTTCACTGGAAATTTCCTTTTGTAAATTAACGCTATATCAGAGAGATTTGTTTCTTCTCTCTTTTTGTAATACTTTTCGCAGTCATTTTATCCTGTTACCTAAATGTATAATAATATACAGGTAAAAGATGCAAAATTCTATACTATATACCCATATACTGTAGCTATACTACATAGCACATCATTTTGTCCAGAAAGGAATTCAACTCATTGTGGTAATCAATCAGGATGGATTCCTGATACAAAATAGGGTACGCTAAAATTATCAAAATGGAATACTTGCACTTTCACCTGTCCTACGACAGTGTTGGAGCTCACTTTGATTGATTAAAACCATGTGTAAATTTTAAGTAGGTTCATGTATAGAATTACACACTTCTGAAACAAAATCTCAAATACGGGAGACCGTTGTTACTTTGTGCATTTACCACCTAAAAAAGAGTTTTTTTCTTCTATTAGATACATCATTTATTTATTATAAATCGACCATTCAACATCCACACACGGCAGTTACCGAAACTTGATGGTGACTAATGTAACTAATAATGTAATAATAATGTATGTGGGAAAATAAAATCCATGTCTATGTACGAAATAAATCGCTGCTCATCGGATAGATTGGGGCTAATGAATGCCATGTATTCTTAAAAAATTCGTAAATATAATGTAGCGTTTTGAAACTATCACTTTTTTGGGAGAATATTATGTGGCATCTTGTGCAGGGCTCTTTACAATTTCCGGAACCGGTACAGATTACAAATACACCAACACAAAATAATTTTCTGGTCAAATCATTAGTTTTAATATAAGTAAGATCATTGCCTCTCTGGACTACGTGATGGTATATTATTTAAATTAGTATAAATAGTACATACTTACATAGAAAGTACCTTACATACTTACCCTTCGAAATATAGTTACAAATACAAATATACATTTCGTACATATTTTAGGGTTTTAGAAACATTATTATTCTTGAGCTTTTTCCGGTGTTGTTCTGTATGTTTATTCATACATACAGAAAATACGATCAAACAAATGAAAATAATTTTTCTTGTAGCATAAAAACTTGGAAAATATATATTTTTTAGAAATGTTTATGATATTATATTTATATATACATTACATTAGTAAATTAGCATGGTAAAAACTTACATATAGATAGATCTATACATATACACAACATTCATTTAATAATTATTTTCATTTGCATAATTAAATACCTACCTATTGCTAATTATATACAAATACAACATATCTGTATGGGCTGGGAATATTAAAAAAAATTATTGATATAAAACATGGTTATTATTAGTCGTTAGAAAATCCTACGTGTGAGGAAAAATGTAGAAGGAGCAATTTGTAGCAGTATTAATTGGCATTGTAGTAGTAGTTATTGTATGTCGTAGTTAGTAATTAAGGATTTCTACACACGCGTTTTGTTTTAATATTTAATTAGTGTGAAGAAAATATAAATTTCCGGGCGTTAAAAAAATAAATTCTTCAAAACGGTAAAAGAAAATGGAAAAATTTCGTGAGTGATTGAGGATTTTAAAAAATGTACATAAGTTACGCTAAAGGAATTAGCCACACGTGCCTGGCTGTGCGTGCATTTATTTGTTTATGTATGTAATTTTTTGGTACAGAAATACTGAAAAGACAGTATATATTTTTCTTGATCTGCCTACTTGCAATTGTGGGTGTAAATGTACCTATTTTGTATTCCAGTTTTTACTTGCTGCTGACATGGCACAAAAAAGAAAAGCCAAGCTGGCAAAAGTCATAATGTGACGTGACATTATGTACTTAATATTCTAGGTGAAAGTCCGCAAAACCCACGCTATACACTCTGAATGGGTATAACTTTTTTTTCTTCGCCTGAATAGACAGGCATCTATTCATAACTATATTACATGGTCGGTCTTTCAATCTCATTTTTATGGACTTGATGTTACCACATTCATGCATCTCTCACATCTTTCATTTTGAAGAGACTCTTGAATCAGCTTTGACTCTTCTCTTTTTTTACAAGAAAATCTTTAATGTAATATATTTATAGACACTACTACTACTACAACACATATAGACCTTTAAAGTGGATACGTGTGCACCATAGAAGAAAAAAAGATTTACCTCTGTCACCATATCAGATCAGAGCAGTTGCCGATGGTGTGTGGTGTGTAGGTAGGCGATTATATGAGGAGAACGTTTGGAGAAAGATGGCATCCTGCATTCCATTCCACAGCACCTCTCTCTCTCTCTCGTCTTTTGTGTTATGATCGAAATTGACTGACTGGGCTCTATTATTCTTCCAGATGCAAGGAGAAGGGTGCAAATGGCAATCCCATATTGTGTTGACTTTCACCAGGAAAAAAGTGAGTATATACCTCGTATGATATATATAGCTACCTAATAAAATACACTGTTTTCAGGTTCTGCTTTACACATTGTGAGTAGCAAAAATCGCGAAAAGGAACATCATGACAGGATTTTTCGCCTTCTCAATAGATTCCTGCTTGTATGAGTATATCAGTCTGACACACTCTCAATGTAGTAGAGACATGATTCCCGTGTTATAATATATTACTCAACCACTACAACTACTACTACTACTGTGCTGCTCATTCAGTTTTCATCTTGTTTTGGTGGGTATATATATGCCAGCCAGACACTCTTTTTTCCTGCACTTTTTTATTGCCATCTTTTTTAACCTACGTAAGCTGAAAATGAAAATGTGGGATAAAATCCGAGAGAAAGAGAGAGAGAGGAGAAATCCGATTTGATCGATTGTATAGTGTATAACACCACTTTCCCCATAAATCACGCATTTTTATTCTTGCTGCTGTGCTTACTGCATGAAATAGTTTGCTCTCTCTCTTTCGTTCATACTCTCATCATTAAACCACCTATTTTTTTGAAGCACAGCTAAAAATACCAATTCAATTGCTTTTCAGGTTTTATCACGTCTGCCCACTTCCAAAAAAGAGGAAAGAATGAGAGACAACTTTCCATGAAAACAGCTACATATATTTACACATGCACACATAGGTACTTATGTATATACCTAGTCATCATTTTCGGTTTTTTTTTGTTGAAAACTATAAATCTACCATTGTACAATAATAATAATAGTAATGTAAGAGCAGAAATGAGTAATATCAGGGTTAGTGAGCTGGTTCAATTTGAATTGAGATTTAATCATGGGATAATGATGCTATAAATTTATTTCATGAAACCATTTCACTTGAGTACTATGATTACTATAATGTTTATGAGGACAGAAATATGATGATGAGGATGATGAAATGAGCTCATATGAAATTCTTCTGTTGGTTTACATTTTCATTTTGCATGAGTGGGTATATATTGCCCGGCTTATCTTATAATCAAAGCATATACTTGGCCATTTCCTGCTTATAAACTGATTTAGAGTGAGAGTAATCATCATCTTACACTGGTTTCATGAATAACTTGTATGTGCTCTCCCAAATTGCAAAGGAGCATACGAACATGAAAGTATATTATGCGAATACCGGCTTTGGCATGTCATATAATCGCCTTTACACCTCCCACCACCGCATTGTTTGTGGCTTCACGCTACAAAAGTTTACAAACTTCAACCAAGTTCATCATCATCACCATCTTGCCTCTCGTTCATCATCATCATCTTGCCTCTCGTCATTATTCCTTCAACTTTTAGCACCAAGTTTAAATCTGGATGAAAAATGTTTTGATGGTTATTTTGAACTCATATGCGAGTACAGTACAGATATTGTAACTCATGCAACAACATCCTCTTTGCCACGACATCAATTGAGTTCTGACTATTGTCAGTAGTGAGTATACGGTATATGTACCTTTGTGCACGTTTTAAGTGTTTATGTTTTGCAATTTTCGTGACTTGATTTGCACATTATACTACAACAAAACGGCAACGATATACACACTCATACTACTCCTCCTCCTCCTCCTTTTAATCATGAAAGATGAAGATGAAATTTACGTAGACTTGACTGTACGACCATACGAGTTAAACAATATTTTCCAAGTAGTAGACGAACACTTTTCCTGGAAATGTGAAGTGTGAGCAAATGTTATATGACAGAATATGCGGGATTTCTCTGGAAATGATCAAAAGGTTGTTATTGTTATTACTAAAGAAACTTCTAAGCTCAGCTAGGTTTTATGCATATATATAGTACATACTTATATTCCTCACTTTCATTTTCTCTTTATTGTTCATGTTGATGTATATGATAAATATGATGATGAATATCATCATCATCATCATGAATACCACGGTTATATGTATGTCTGTATTGCGTGTATTACGGTTTGTGTAGCAGCTAGGATGCAGAATTCTGAGTACCTCCCACTTTTCATTTGACACTCAAAATGTTATAATATTTTGCTACTGATTACTTGCTTCTTCATCCTGCTTTCACTCTAGACTTGCAGGTTTTTTGTTCGTCCATCATCATGATGATGGGTGTACTATTACAGAGTTTTTGGCTATCGTTCAGCAGCTCTTTGGTTTGGCTGATTGTGAGTTGCGGATTACAAAAAAGGGGAAAGTAGAGAGAAATGAAGCCTAGTAATAATTTAATTATAATTTCATCTCGCAATAATAATCAATGTAGGGATAGCGTTATAATACTAGTTTTTTTACTGGTAAGTACCAAACGTAGGTGAATGGGCTCAATATAATTTATGTATATTTATTATGTAACATTATTCATAATGTAGTCTTGCGGTTAAGGTCAACGACATTTTGTATCGTGGGTTGGTTTGAGGAGTGTAATAAACTAAATTTGGGATAATCCGGTCAAAAAAAACAACGATGAAACTGCGGTTTTCAAATTGGACCAAATACACAACATTATAAATATCTCAGTTTTTGTTGGGTTCTACATTGTTTGCCAAGAAATTAATCTCAATGCCGATAGCTGAATAACGTCGCTTTAATTGCTTGCTTAAAATGATAGATTATCATTTTATCATCATTTAATTATGGTGAATTTGGTGTAAAGTACTAACATTTGATCATCTTAGTACAACAGGGATCAGATTTAAGATCAGTCAATGTAGCCTGTAACTTTCTTTCCGCATTTATCTGATCATACCTTCATGTTCAATGCATTAAGTATTTCCGATTAAAAATGCCTAAATTCAACTCAACAGTGGCGAATGAAATGGGATTAAACTTTTCGCTGCTTCGTTTTGGATTGTGAGCATTCAGATCTGATGCATATTGTGACGGAACGAGCAGAGTTCCAACGATATCAGCATCACCCTCTCACTGGAAAATATTAAAGTGCATGCATATATACCACCACTAAACATGCCAAAGTCCTTTTGTTCAGAATGATTTATGGGATCAGTGTTCATGTTCATACAAGAAGGATGAAACGAGGTCATGGCAGTAACTCAAAGTAGATCAGTGATCACTGCACAATGTAGTGTGCACTGTGCAGTACAATTTTTGTTTTCTCTTTGTGCTCTACTGTATTTTGATGTCATCATATATGTCTCTTCCTCTCTACACAGGATGTAGATAAATACCTAAACAAAAAATAAAAAAAATTTGCCATTTTCTTTTATAGCTGCAGCAGTAGTAGTAAGTACAGACAACATAAATATTCTAATCTTTAAAAAAAAAAACTAAATAAGAACGAGCTAACACAGCCTTTTCAAATCTTTTTGAGTCTTCGGCTCTGTAAAACCATGCATGTATGAAAATACTATACAAAAGGACAAACTGAGACTCAAGCCAAAACTTTAATCGTGCCTAACAAAAGCAACTTTAATTGAGACTTTGTCCATTATTTTTAGATGGACCATAATGGGTTCCTGATTCTGATGTGTGTGGTGGTCCTGGTACATATTATTATATATATACCCACCCAAAGGGCTTAATGTTCTTTGGCATTTTCAATTGCATCGATTGGATATACACTGCACGATCACGGCTATTAACACATCATTAATTAATGAGAGATGAGACTGAAAATCCTGCAAACTCTTAAATTTTATTACATGCAGCATGCTATAAAGAATGCCAGGGGTTCAATACGTTACCTTATTTTCTCTCCAAGACAAACACGCTGATGATATTGCATCCATCAAGAATACATAACTAAAAAAAGTAGAGAAAACAATAACAATCATACTCATACTACTACCACCTACGCACACACTACACACGCTAACATGTAAAGCAAAAGCATTGTGCTATTAAATTAATAACAAGAAGTAGTAATAATACGATACTACTACTATAGCGTGAGAACATTTAGCAACAAGGTTTCCTCCACTTTCCTTCAGACACATTCACATGACGTTAGATTCTCATTACACAGACCATCCATTTTAATGTTATGGCCAATGTGATGTGTATGTTGATATTTATTAAAGAACGAGTGTGTGTGTGTGTAGTTCACCATCATACAAAAAACCTTACCACCCGCATGTAGACCAAAAAGCAATGCTCCTCTAATCATCATCATCATCATCATCACATCATACTTTACATTAACTAAAAACTAGATGATGATGGTAATGCGGAGGTGGGTGGTTGGTTGGATAGAATAAGCACTATTATTACAGCTCCAACTCCATTACATTTATTCCCACTGCTAGTGCCTACCTACCTATTTGATTGTTATTAATTATTAAATTGGATAGAATAATATGTGATGTGATTAAAGATCTACTTTGTAAATGTATATACATATAGGTAGTACATCTATAGTCGTATATTTTGTTTTCGTGTGCGGAAAGGAAGGAAAGGGTGTATTTCCATCATAAAAAGGTAAGTCAAGACAGAGGCAGCATATGTGTAGCATACAACTGCTAAGTGTACTATTATACCAACCATCATATAATAATAATAAAAATCTTTAACTACCTAAGAATACCCATTATTTCAGTTAATAGTTAGATAAAAAGATACCATATTTAATTAACATTACATCCCTCGAGGGGCTGGTCATGACATGGGTAACATTGACGGCAGTGATATCACATTATTATTAATACATGTATTAATATGGAACAAATAATAATTCCCTTTCGTACCATGTTCTATAATATATATATATATAATATTTCATCTTTCACAACAGTAACTTGCTATTTAGTTTTCGTTTTATATAACCGCAGCGCACAATAGAAAACTGTTTAGAAATACAATAATGACAAGTTGCAGTTGTATATTGTTTTTGTTGAGAATCAGTATACGATAACATCGACACATGTGTACTACTGTGTACCCGCATGGTACATTATCTTTTAGCATTTTCATATATTCCAATATGTTGTTTAATTAGTCATAATAAAAGTGAATGTTGGAATCTCGGGGGCGACTGACAAGACTCCCGCTCATTGCTCTGCCAAGAGTCATTGTCGATGGATTGGCGACTACGGACGTCGTAGACGAACTTGGGTTGGTTCCTCCTGGTAGCTGTTGCTGCTGCTGTTGATGTTGTTGTTGTTGTTGCTGGTGCTGAAATGCGTAGTTTGGATGTGGGCCGACCGGAAGAGCTGTACTTGTAGCAACCATTGGCATGCCGTAGGTGGTCATAGTCATAAATGTTGAAGATGGATGGTTATGGATTTCTTCCCAATGTTGAACTACCACTTGTAATAAATGTACTATTACCACTTGTGTTCACAACACTGCCACCACAACTACCAGCTCCTCCGAGGAGTAGCGCACCCTCCCCTCCTGGCATCACTGACGCACCGTCTGTCACCACAACTGAGCTGTTAAAACCACCTACAACACCTGTCAACATTGACGGACTACCACTAACCCCCATACAACCACCACTTGTTAAGGTATTGTTAATGGCTATGGCAGCACTACTACTGCTACCACTGTTGTTGGAGGAATTACTGATAAGATGTGTAGTGGATGACGTTTGTAGGTCGAGCTCATCCCCTGGTGAGCCGCGGCGAAGAATGGACGGGAGCTCAGTGACCTCGTCCGTGACGACACTCAGCTCATCAATATCACTTAATGCCGTCGACGTAATTGGTCCTGCTGAAGACGATGACGGCTTACTGCTTGCTACTGTCAGGTTTGCAGCAGCCCTTCGCGCCCGAAGTCCAGTGGAGCGTTGAACCCAAATTTTAACCAGAATCACAAGGATCACGACTAGCAGGGCGGATGCTATACTGATTGTTATGTATAGCCACAAGCTCTCTTTGTTTCCTGCTCGATTTATCCGTAAACAACAAATAAATAAAAAAGAGCGCATCAGGGACGAAACCAAGCCCACATGATCATCATCATCATACAGGTCATGTCATTGTTGGATCCCACAAGGTAGGTGCGGTAAAGGTACAAAGGATCCAGCCAGACAGGAAAAAAGAAAAGAAAAGACAGGTCTGAATTATTTACAGCATCGCACATCACAAAACTCACAAACAGATACAATAACCAGACAAAATACCAGAGAGAAAGAACACACACACAAAATATAAATGGAGAAAATTTCTCTGCTTGTTTTTCAAACAACGTACCTATACTTATTTGTACTTACCCATATGTTTTTCATATCATCTATTTCATATGAAATAATACTTTTTTTTGTGCGTACAACGTACAATCGTATATTCGTATTTTCGTATATCGTATATCGTATTTTCCTGCAGAGTATACTCTGCAGGAAAATTTGAACTGTGTAGTAGAAATAATGCACGAACACTTTTCCTATTTACCTCAAAAAGAAAGGGGAAAACATACAGCAAAGCACCACGCCAACTTGCTCATATCTTTAACAATTTTCTATTCATTGTTTTGTGTGTAGTAGTTTGTTGTGTACGGGAATGCTGAATGTGCGGAACAAAATATATATAAATATCAGTGAAAGAATGTGCTAAAAAGAAAACTGCCACGAGGAGAAAAGAAAAGGACTCTAGTAGTAGTAGGGTTGGTTCACTGGCTTGCTTGTTTATTTCTGGGGAAATATAATTCACATATGCACAAGTTATTATTATAGTATCGCTATAAGTAGAAATACATTCAAAAGTTATTACATGTTTACCGAGTGCGTGTGTGTATAGTGTATGTATGCATGTAGTTATATGCACATTTTGCTCTTGTTGTAAAGTTGAACAAGAGGAAACTTAGTGATGCGTTATATTGCTTTCTCTTTATTAAATGTACATACTTTTGGGTATCAGCATCCCTACATATATATGTACCTATGCTTAGATATATTATATATTTCAAAGCTTGTATTATGTATTATGGATGCATATTCGTATTACACTTAAAACTTTTCGAGTTTCCTTGTTTGTCTATTTATGTGTATGATGCAATTTCTTTCAGTATTCCAGTCAGGTTTTATGTGGTTTGCCGTTTTATTAGTGATTTCCTCCCTCTCATCACCTCATCACATTTTTACCCTTGACTGCACTTGAATGAAAAAGGTTAAGCCCCCTCTCCTTTCTCTCTTCTCTTCTCACTCAAATTTGTTATGGTGTAATGTGCTCTGTTGCACTGCACTACTACTGCTACTGCTCATGTTAGGTACATGGATAATATAAACCATATTGGTGTGTGTAAAACCATCTTCTCTACATATAACCATTGTATTTATATTAGACTCCTATAACCTCCATGACCCATTGTTTTTGTAAGTATCGAGAAACCCTCCTATATTTATATTTTTGGATATACCTAGGCTATGGGGAATGTATTTTTATGGTTGGTAGGTAGTATATATAAAGTGGGAGAGAATGTCTTGTCATTGACATTCATGAAATGTATTTTGTTGTTTTTGCTGATGTGTGCAGTGAAAATGATGATGATGATTCGTGTGATAATAAAGCTGCCACTCTAATAATAATGCGGAAAGAGCGTAAAACCGCAATGCCTACATATATACGTACGCTACACGTGTATGCAACCACAAAACACACAACAATATACATTGTTTGGAGAAAGCATTATAAAAACAGTAAAATAAAGTGAAAGCGATATAATATAGCGAGTCTGATATGATGCCATATAAAATGTTTCAACTATTGCGTGGGCAAAAAATAATGATGATATAAACTAACTGCATTCCATATTATACTTTTTTCCCTTCCGTATATACCTAGATGTACAAATCTGGACATCGCCACTACCTCTCTTATCCCTCGTCATCTTTCTCTTCTTATTTCACTTAATAACAATAAAAGGACACATTTTTCCAATAAAATGGCACAATAAACGAAAGACCATTTCCCCCGATTGCAAGTTCCCTGTTTTGCGGAGCAGCAGCAAAACAACAAAACAAGGAACAAAACCACCGCTATCAATAAAAAAAAACGACTTCATATATAAAAAAGGCGAAAGGAAAACCACATTGCATTGTGCAAGCAACCATAATAAAAGTCACCGACAGAAAAACGTTGCATTTCCTTTTTATAATGTTGTCAGAAAATGTGCATCCTGCTTGCATCTTTCTGTATTTTACTGTTTTTGATTCCTATGTTGTCTCCTTTTTTGTGGTGAGAGAAAGTGAAAACACATCAGAGCCAAAATAATGATATGGAGTTATAACAAAAGAAGAAGAAAACTAACACGAAAAAGGTAAACTGTAGAGATGTATTCAAATGGAAAATATGTTTACAATTATTTCCAACTTTTTGTAAAACCTTCATAAAAATGAAAAGAGAAAACTTCAATTAATAGTATAGAAAATAGCAACTCATTGTCACTGAACAAATCAAACAAGAAACAGAAAAAAACAGAAAAACAAAACAAAAACAAAACCAATAATAATGAAACTTACGAGAAATAAAATCATACGCTCGTATCCCTTGAGAGATAAGGTAAATCAAACGAAGATCATCTTGAGAGTGATTGGCCCCTGTGGAATTATCAAAGTTGTGAGACGAAGTTACTCCCACTCTAGTTTTGGAAATGACGGGTGCGTTTCCACTGTCAGTGCTTTGATGACGACTGTAGCTGTTTCGCTTAGATGTATCATCATCATCATCCTTATCTTCTTCGCCAGGAAAATTGTAACGGGCTTTTGGGTAAATCTTTTGGGATGGAGAAAATGGTTTTTTCAAATCAAAATCTGATTGCCCTTCTTGTTTTTGGTGTTGTTGAAGTTGATGCCTTTCCTGTTCCAGTGTATCCCACTGCTGCTGTTGATTAATGTATCTTGACACAGGGTTTGATGACTGTGCAATTGAACTTGAGCCCACAAGGGAGGTCCCGTCATTGGCCGGAGCTCGAGGGCGATATTTTACTGAAGATTGGGAGGATTTACAGGTACCACAAGCAATACAACCATACCATATACCGTTGTTGTTTTGTTTGAAGTTTCAAACAAATGTGGGTCACGGTTGAAATAAAATGTGAAGGGGAAAAAATTGAGCAAAAAAAAAATTAAATAATAATAAATCAAAAGAAAATTTGTTCGTTTGACCTGAGACACACATTGCTTATTCCCTTTAACCATAACTCAAAGTGTTACTATAATCAATTATTGTAGGCGGCCAAGTTTCTTATTTGTGTACACATACGTCATTAAATTAAGTAGCTCTCATCAATTAGAAAAACTTTTTATGCATTCAAAAGATTAGTTATATCTAACTACCGAATCATACTATATATTTATTATAATCAAGGTTGAGACTTTTAGCTTCTACTATCAATAGCTAAAATAAAAAATGACTGTCTTTTTCTGAGATATATCTTTATGCTTGTCTTTCCAGCAGATATCATTATACCCCATCATTACAATGCACCCACTTTGACTTTGCTTTTATGTGTACACTTCTTTTTTTTACTGACTTTCCCCTCATATTTCTCATTGAATGGCCTTTATCGCAACATTACCATGTCATGTATGGTAGCCATTACTTTCACCCGACATGACGAAGCGAAGCAGAAACTGCAGCAGTGATATTATTATTATTATTATTATAAAGCAGAAATGGAGTCGTAAACTTCCATTATCCGATAATATTATTATTCTACAGAGCAAAGCATTATTATTACCCATCACGGTTTATTGAGTTTTACTTAATACTCGTGTACATGAGTATATACACGAAATGATTGAAAAACACATCACAAAAAGAAAAAATCTGGCCGGCTCACCACGACAGTAAGCGCGTGTGTGGCTAAACAAAAGGAAAATGATTAGTGTATGATATAATGTGCGATGGATGGATGTATCTACAAAAATGTGTGGGAAGCATTGAGAAGACAATTCTTCCTATTTTTTTTCTTTCCTTAAACAAGCGTATATTTTATGTAGTTGTGTATCATCATTTAATGCTGCCACATTTTCTTTTTAGGAAATACTATCATCCATCTATATATTTAAAAAAATAAACTCTTTGTTGGGTAATATCTTTTTTCAATGCTACTAAATTACACACTGTAGTATAAAAACAACAACAAACAGACAAGAGTGGGAAAACTGAAACTCTAGTTGAAACACAATAATTGCATTTGTGCCATGACTTCTCGTTGCACATAAGGAGTATCATTTTGTCTTTGTTTCTTTGAAGACATAAAAAATGTTCATGATGTTATTTGTCATCACATCCTGTAATATCCTATATGTATGATGGTGCATTTTCTTTAGATGTCTTCTTCTTCTTCTTCTTATTATTATTATTATTATTATTAGTGCACAGCAGCGCATTGTTTTCATTGTCTTTGAACGTTTCACATTTGGTAACTGTAACAGGATATTATTGTACTGTAAATGATATATTATTCACATACATACAGCCACGCTCCTTACTCCTACACTCGAAGACGACTGTTTGTGTACTCTGTTGTTATGTTTCTTTTATTGACTCCCCACTTGTGATGACTTTTCTTCAAGAAATTGCACTGAAATATGTATGTATGTTTTTGTACTTTGAAGAAAAAGTTGACTTGTTTGCAAATAGTGAAAACAATTATTACCGAGTCTTTATAAAAGATGACATTACGTTACTCCTGTCATGTTAAAAAGTCAGTAAAAAGAATGATGCAAGGATTTTATTCTCCTATAAACCGAAAGACAAACAAAGGGAATTCAAGTCGACCGACGTTATAAAGGTAATAAGGTAACAGCATTTTATTACTTTTTTGGCAGAGGAGCAAAAAAATGGAAAGGAAATCATGGGGAATTCTACAGAAATCAAAAGGGAAAATGGAGGAGAGGTTTCCCACTACTACCATACCATCAGGAAATACATCTTTACGATTATTACGTGTAAGTGACCCATACATTATTCCTACTACTGGTTTTTTTTTGGAGAAAAACAACTCAACTGCTGGTACACCACCGCAATAAAACGTGAAATAATGGGCAAGAGGAAATACATGTCGGTAACAAAGACAGGTAGTATTGAAGTTATTTCCCTGTAGAGACAAACAAAACTACCTACATATTATACTCTTGTGTTTTTTTTAACTTTGGGCCCATTTCAAAAATAATAAAGGATCTCATGTATCTTGTCTTCTTCTTTCGCAAACTTTTGACCAATGTGGAGATTTTCGTGTAAATCATGCCGCTTGATATGAATATGGGGGTGAAAACACATCAATATATTTTTCTCTCTCTTCGATGAACAACACATAAAAAAAGATTAATTGACGTGTGTGGACTTGACTTACGTGAGGAACGACTTTTGGAGGGGAAACTTGGTTTCACTGTGGATTTTGGGTTGACCCATCCTTTGGAGTGATCTGGGGAATATATTGAGGGTTGCTCTACAACTCCGCCCACAGGGTCCCCGCTTTCATATTCAGTCTCGTCCTCAAACATCTCATCAGGCTCTAGTTCACCTTGATACTTTTCCTTTAATACTTTGCGAGGAACTGTAAAGAGAAAATATAAGAGGGAAGTAGTAAAAAAACTTTATTTTATTACTCCATAATCAACGTAGGTATGCATGCATGCCAAAAAAACTTGAGCATGTTTTGAGTACTTACCACAAGTATGAATGACCTTCAGGTACATTTTTGATTCGGGCTTGCAAGGACTACCAAATGTTGCAGGATTTACTCCTAAGGCACAGCGCCGCTTGCCGTGGCACATCATCATCACATTTTCTGTCGCAAAACTGGATAAACAGGCTGCAACGTACAATATAACAAACAAATAAATACATAAATATATTTACGTTCAGTTTTGTGCTATTTTTGTACAAGGCTGACATTGCTGTTAATCATTTTAAACATCCTATTTACTACATTCACTACAATGCAACATTTTGTAAGCGCACTAACGAAATGCATTTGTAAGCGACCAAAAGGTGATATGGAGATATGTAATTGTAATGTCATCATCTCTCTTAACCACACAGGCATATGAGGCAATCAGAACCAAGCAAATAAATCTCAAATTAAAATAATGGCGGTCATACATCTTCCTTTCTAAAAGCTGCATTTTCGGTTAACGCAAAGCCTGAACAGATGTGTTTATTTTATATTTATGTTCAAGTGTCCAGACATAGTTCACTCTAAATTTGTCTTTGTTGTTGAACTTCAATACTTCTAAAGTACAAAAATAAAATTAACCAAAAAAGACTACCATGATCGTGGGTTGCTATTTCAAAATCATTCGTAACTGCATTTGAACAAACCGAATTCTTCTCAAGGGTGTAATAACTACATGCACTTCTACTCAGATCAACAAGATACAGTCAAAGCACAATAACAGGAGTACATAAAAGTGAGGGCGTAGTATGTATTTTTTATAAGTTGTTAAATATCGCTCTCTACATGTTTTGAAACAACAACTTTTAGTAATATTGTACTTGTACTGGTTGGATTGGACCTACGGGAGACCACTTTTTTTGGACAAAATTTTTTGAAATATTTTTTTTTGCCCGATAACCCTATATTATGAACATCACAATCGACTCAGAATGTAATTCTGAACACTTTTTACCCTATACCATTTTGCCCCAAAATCAATACTTTCCGAGATATCATCAAAATCGGGTTGACCGCTGAGCATCACTGACAATGCAATTATGTTTATTAGGTTAGGTTTTGTTAGGTTTAACACCATTGACCTCGAAATAATAACGTTTAATAATAGTTAGGTTAGGTTTTGCTAGGTTAAATGGCATTTTGACCTAACATAACCTAACCTAACTATCATTAAACGTAATTGTTGTGTGAAAAAGTTTAGTGATGGGTATCTTACAACGTATTGCTTTTGGGGCAAAATGATATCGAATAAAAGTGGTTCAGAATTCGATTATGATACATTACGTAGAAATAATGGCCAAATAAATATGGCCACATAAATGGTATAGGG
>JAHZNC010006635.1:0-19516 GCA_027744095.1 Zhuqinia jingwanae | reverse complement strand
TTTTTATTGCATAAATCGATGTACTTTGATGCTCTGATTTCGAATATGCAAATTATTATTTTAAGAGACAGTTTTCTCATTGCTTTGCTACTTCGTTATCCCGTTGTAAGGGTTTATTATATAATAAATGGGAAATAAAAAGTGGTTTTTGAAGCATCCTGTTGTATTAATAAATTATGAATTTGCAACCACAAAATCAATATATATTTTGAGTGGCGGACGTGTTTTCTTATGGAGCATGTTACATAAAGAGACTATTTTCTCAAATTATTTAAATGTAAACCGGTTGGACTTCATAGCAAACTTAATTGGTATTACTTGATTACTAAGAAAACACAATTTTTTAACTCCTACAATGCTACCATATGTAGTTACACAGTACCCCCATTTGTTGGAAAATTACCCTGTTAAACCTTTCATCTTTCATTTGCTTTTACTTTGTATTATTCCTCTAAATTTTCCCATACATACGGTTGCATCCCCCGCCAATAAACTTTTCTTGACAAGGGAAAACGGGAGACTTTTACATTTTCAAACACCACGCCGCACCAGTTATGTTGACGAATTCCAGAATGAAAATTTAAATAATGTACAAAGTTGGAATATTCGTCAAATGCAGAAAAAAATTACTAATATTCCACGTGATATAATGACAAAATCGTTTCAATCGTTGATAAAAGATTATAAATCAGATGTCGGGGGTTATCACCAAAAATCGCGTTCCAGCTTCAATTCAGTCCGGGAAAGTGTTTCCAATCCAGAAGTTAAACTTACCCGGTGTCCTTTAGGAAGGGAAAACCCAGAGGGGCGACCATCAAATGAACCACTAGTACCGTGTCCACACTCCAAGTCTGTTGTACGGGATCGTGGTCAAAAATAGAACAAGTGTGATGCAGAATTTCCAACGCACATAATTATAATAAAAAACACAAAAATTTATTGTGGAAGAAATTGGCCTAACATTGTCAAATACTACACAAAACAATTGTACTGAATTCGCAAGAATAAGTAATTATGCAGTTATAATGACTTGTCGTTGGAATGAGTACAATGGTAGTTTTTGTACTATGACTTGTATATGAACTTGAATAAAACATTAATTTATGGTTAATAAAAACTGTTGTGGCCTATGGAACATTTGACTTGAATCCGGCTTCCTGATTCAGGTGTTAAAATGCACACTTTCTTAAGATGAATTTACAATTTCTTCTGTCCCAATGTTATATTTTTATGCTGTTTTTTACTTATGGTGTAAGTGCAACACACAATCGAAAAGGTATCAAAACTAGTTATACGAATCCTTAGAAAATATTTTTGCATTAATATATGCATTTAACAATATAATCATCAACATTTTTGTAATACATTCTTTTAGTTACATGTCCTGGAGAAGATGACACAGTTTGTGTAGAATGTAGTTGTAGTGACAATACAGGTTTTAATACATGCGAGCCACTACGTTCCTGTCCAAAGCCAGTGACATCGACCAGTGTAATTAGGAAGAAAGATAAGCAAGGTGAATACTTACACAAGTTTTATCATAATATTTTAGAGCTTTTACTAAAAAAAATGATAACACAATGTCCATGTTTAATTCCAGCAAAATGTCCATACGGGAAAGTGTTTACCGCCCAATGTACCCTCTGTGAGTGTACAGGTGAAGGTGGCGATCATTGCGCCATGTGCTACGCGGTAATATACCTACCCAAAGAGACCTTACTTTAAGCGCAACATACAATTTATACAATGTTGTATTTTGGAAGCATCAAGGACGGAAACTGTGTGATGGCATTTTGTTGTTTCGTTTTTCCAGCTACCTGTCCGCCGAAACGGTCAACCGGAGGAATTAAACAAACGACTGTCCCAGGTCACAGATAATCGGTTCTTCAACTATGAAATTAACGGGTTTTCCCTTCCAGATCCAGACGATGACGATGATTGAATACAAATATACTACTGTTAGTTAGTAGTCATTAAAATCATTTCCCTTAAAATGCAAAGATGAATCTTGAAATAAATACTCTATCGAAGAAAATATATGTATCCGAAAGTATGTGTAATTTTATTTCGCGCTAAAATCGTTTGGGATGTAAAAAATAACCTCTTGTTCCAATACGATATATTCGTTTTACAATTATATTTATTCATTCAAAATCAATACTACAATGCTCCAAATCTACCAGTTTTGCAACTGGATCACACGACAATGTCCCCCCTCCAGTTTCATCACAAATCAGAGCAGTCAAAGCTGTGCAGTTTGTTAAGCATATAACGAATATGTTTTCCTTGTCAATATGTCAATTCTTTTACTTAACAATGACACATGGCACGACGCGAGGACAAGAAAATTCAAACATTAATGCACATGAACCGGAATGCATACACTAAAACAATATACATACAATATACGAACAAACAAACACACAAAGATATAAAAATACATGATGGCTATAAATTTTGTACACCCGTCAGTCTGTAACGTGGGATAAAGTCCTAGTGTCCAATAAATCGACATACAACAACTAATTTTATTGAGAGTATCTGTAGTCCGTGTTTTCACGTGGTTCATAAAATACATTTTTAAAAAGTCTTAAAACCATAGGATATTTTTTTCAGTTGCAGTTGACGTGATATTGCAAAAACGAAAGTTTTTGTTCTAGTTGTACAAGCGGAGACTTTTATTAAAACTGGGAAGGTCTTTCTCTTTCTGTCGTTCTACACATCAAAGCGTGTTTTAGCAGTAAAATGTAAAATATTCGAAGAATTGCAATTTTCAGGAATGGCCAGTGCGTGAATTTGCATTTTATTATCCACAAATTGTAAACTGTAAATACTGTGAGTGCGAAGTGGAGCTTATAAGTTTGTAGCAAAATGGAATTGAAGGAACCCCGTATTTTGATGCCCATATTATACTTTGTCATCATTTATCTATCGAGGAGAGTTTTAGCAGACGATTTTCAATATAAGCATGTTGTACTGGGTAAGTTTTTGGTCGTACCAATAACCCTAAAATCTAAATTAAAACTAAATGATGGTATTTAAATTTTTCTTGTAGGTGTGGTTCTAGCTCCAGAGACAATACGCATTGGGCCAATTCAAAATGTGAAAGGGAGATTGAAAGATCTTATCACAAATACGATAAATACCATACCATCGTCAGAGGCTACTTCGGGAAATCTTATAAATTCAACTCCGTCACCGAATGCAACGGGTGATTACTCGTTGAACATCAATGCGACACGAACCGCAGATATAACAATCGTGGAATTTGGTCTAGAAGATGATCTTGAAAAAATAGGAGACATATCTATAATATTTTCACTTGCTTCCTGTGCTTCAACTCACGATTTATACACTAGGGTTTCCACATTGTATGGACCAATTTTCCACATTGCTTTTACGGGTAAAGTAAAGAAATATTATTTCTATTGGAGTATTTTTAAATTCAAGAAATTTGTTTGTTGTGGGCTTTTTTATACATAATATTTATTATATGTATGTACATATGCACATGAGCATTCATCTTCTTTGTATATAATATATAAAAACCACAGAACCAGGGTGCCCACGTTTGGACCGAGATTCCTCAATCACTGTTCCACTGACATGGTTCCAGCACAACGCAGACCTTCTTCAATTATTAACCGACGTGAGAAGTGAAAAGGTTCTTCCAAAATGGAAGGACGCTGTCGTTATCTACGATGTTCAGTCATCAAAAGGAATCATGGACACAGTTATACAAGCTTTCAACTCCAACTTGGACTTTGATGATATAGCGTTGTCAATTTTTACGGTAGACAGCATGAGCAGCAAAATATCACTGTAAGTAGAAAGAACACGCAACTTGTTTTATGTGACATAGTTGCGAATTTCAAATACCAACTGCATAATAGCAACATATATAATATTAATCCGCATTCATTAATTTTTTAGTTCGGAACAGGTTGAATCAATATTAAACAAGTATCGTGGGAGCGCACCCACCAAGTTCATTGTGGTTGCTGAATTCACAAAAATCAATTTTGTGCTCGTAACAGTAAGTTCTTTACCTTGCATTGCTATCATTTTCCAAATAATTCGGGATAAAAATCGGATGCCAACATAAAAAAAAAATTGCCGTTTGCAGGCAAAACGAAGGAAAATGCTAAATGTAATGAAACAATGGCTTTTCGTTGCTTCTGACATAACCGCCGACGTTGACAAGTGGGATTTTGCTAAAAACACAATTATTGCCGATGGAGTCAATATTGCGTTTATTACCAACTCATCCAAGAATTCTGCGGATAGACCTGTTAGTCAAACTGGAAAATACTTATTTTAGCAAAAGATTTGAATGAAACTTTCAAATAACTTTTTACACTTCTTCTGGTTTTACAGGACCATCTCTTTTGTCTCACGGAATCATTACTGGATTTGATGACAGACACCATTGAAAGCCTTGCAACATGGGAATTTAATTTATTTCTGCAAGTTTCCGATGAAGAATGGGAAATAATTAGACCAACACGAGCTGATCGAGTGGTAAATATCACCGGAACAATGAATGTATGTTATGTGATTCCATATTACTATTCATCCAACTTATTGTGTACTTGACTGTACCTAGTTTATATAGTTTGGTATAAATACGTTTCTTACACTTAGTTCTTATTTTGTCTGCCTGCATATAATACAGGATCGTCTCAGTAGTGTGGTGCTCAGTAAATGTGACAAGAATACTTCCACTTGGAGTTTGGAAGCTGGTGAATATGGGACAAAGGGAAAGCAAGTTTTCGAGGTTGGTTGGTGGAATCCAATATCTGGGCTGCGAATGACTGACGACTTGTTCCCTCATGTGACTGGAGGATTTCGAGGAAGAGAGATTCTTGTCACTTCCATGCATGTGAGGGTGCAAAAATAGAAACCGAATGAAGCAATAATAATTATTGCCAAAGTATCTGCAACAACTGTTAATGCAAGGCTATACCTTATTTGTTGCAGTTTCCCCCGTGGCAAATGATTACACGCCCTGATCCAAATGATGAGACAAACACTAATGTAACCTACTCTGGTCTAATGTTTGAAGTTATCACGCACATGGGTAAAAATTTAAATTTTACCTTTTCGGTTGTGGAACCGCCTCCTGGGGAGGCTTGGGGCAAGGTTCAAGAGGATGGTAGATGGAATGGAATGATGCGTTTGATTATAGAAAATCCTGTAAGACCATGCGCGATTTTCTTATCCGGAAAAAAAACTAGGATTTCCCTATACAATTTATCAATAATTGATTGGTTTTCAGGACGTGGTGCTTGCTGCGGCAGCATTAACTGTAACCCCAGAACGTGCACGTTTTGTCAACTTCACTGAAGTTCTAGAACGTGAAGCGTACGCTTTTATGGTAAATCGGCCCGCTGAGCTGTCCCGAGTGATGCTGTTTGCTGAACCGTTCAGTATTGAGGTTCCATTTTTCAAAACATTTACTTTTACATTGTTTGCAGATATAAAATTTTACAAATCTCAGTAATAAGGATTAACTGATAAAAAAAATTATATTCACACAGGTATGGTTATGTATAATTGCAACTGTCATTGTTGTGGCTCCCGTGCTTAATGTCGTACACTGCTTGAGTTACTACTACAAGTATTACAGGAAAGTTAATGAAAAGGGATTGTTCCAGTTAAAAAATTGCTACTGGTATCTTTATGGAGCTCTGCTGCAACAAGGTAATCATGTATTCCATTCAATACTTGAAGTGATCATTACATATGAATATCTATCTGTTGTCTGTTCTAAATTTATATTTGCTCCCATGTAAATTCAATTGATGATGTATTAAAACATCGTGGAGTAAACTCTTGGGGGTTCAAGTCAGGAAGTGTGATTGAAGATCACTTGCAAAGATCTAGTGACCCAAAAATGCGTGAACTGTATGAAAATGCACGAATTCATCCAGCTTTCAATCAGTCAGTTCTTGAAGCTATCAAACTGTATGACCACGCATACATTGATTGGAAAATCACTCTTATGACGGTGATGAGAGATAATTATAAAGAGACTGGATTTTGTGACTACATACTTGGTAAGGGTTTATTGAAAATCTGCCCTATACACCAAATAGTGGAATCCTTTCATCTACTATATTTATTGCAGTTGCAAATATAATATATGAAGATAGATAATGGCAATGGTACATGTTTACAATTAAAACAGGGGAGGAAACAATTTTCGAGGAAAAGATAGCTATGGCTGTGCCCCGCGGAAGTCCTTATTTGCCCCTGTTTAACCAAGAGTAATCTGATATTCATATTATTTACGTTATACGTAGTATATTTATAATATCTTTGTATTATTTTGATGTATGTAATAAATATGCTTTGCAATTTACAGCAGCGCAAATTATTTTGTTTATACTATTACAGAATCAAAGAAATGCTGCAAACTGGTCTTATAAAAAAATGGAAGAGCCGCCACTGGCCACAAAAAGACAAATGTTCTATGACTTCAGGGCTGATCGAATCTGATGGCAGTCGAACTGTAAAGTTGGGAGACATGCAAGGGTCGTTTTACCTGCTTTTCGTTGGGCTTTTCATTGCAGGAATGATTTTGGCTGGGGAATTTTACCTTTTTAAACGTCGAAAAAAGAGGATGATAAACTCCATTCAGGTTATCGTCAAATCTGAAAATAAACCTAGCCAGTTTGGCCAACAGAAACAATATCCTTCTTTCATTCAGTAGCAAAAGTACTTTTATGAAGACAGATATGGTGTGAGACAATTAGCCAGCATTGCTGATGATGTATTTTAATTAGTCGTATAAATTATGTATTAATAAAATAATGCCCTTTCAGCAATTAACTTATATTTTGTACGTGCATTTTTACTACGGCTTGTATCTTGATATTTAGCAATACTATATTGCTGCAAAATTCAAATGACTTGCAACAAAATGTCTCGTTTGGGTTAAAGATGGGCTTTACAACTTGTTAATTTTTTTTATAGCTTAGCATTTTGGCCTAGACTGCCAGTTGAATGGTCTACTGCGCGGAAACATGAAGCCAGTTGGTTGCGACCACGCCATGTACCTAGCACCAAATCTTTGACCAAGATAAGGTGGATATTCACAAGGAGACGCTAAAGGCTTGCATTTAGGCTCATCATTACATCCACATAGAACATCAGAGGCAGCCATACGCTGGTCTTCATTGTATCGTCTCCAATCCCGGTTGTAACCGTAGCGCGTCGTTGCACTATTGTTGGGAATTCAAAAAATGATTGAAATCGAACAAATGCACGAATGTTGAAATATCATACAATATTTTATAGTTTATTGTTGTGATTTACCAAGGATCTTGCTCAGGAAGGTCCCAGGTGCACTCGACTGTCGGTCCGATAAGAGATCGAGCTTTGTGGCATTTAAACTGCCAGTCGTCAGGCCCGGGGCATAATTTACAGCCAATGTTGTATGGAGTCACAAGCTGGTCGACAAAGTCCCGCCATTCGCTCTGAACGACTCGATTTCGAAACCACGGCTGTTCTTCGTATCTTTTAATGATAGGAACTTCACAGTTCTTAAACCAGTATGCCTTGAACTGATCCGCACAGCATGGTGGAAGTTGGCAAACTTGCTGACATCTACTTTTAGTCTCTGAGCATCCAATTTTCTTACAACTTCCAGGCTTTGCATTATTGGTCGAATATTGTTGGAAATAAGACGGACTGTATAAGCTTCTAACATCATTGATTCGAGAGATAGGTAATACTCCACCCACCGCACCTCCTCCAGAACAGTCTTTGCAGGCCATTGTCTTAGGAAAGCTTTAAAATAAGTGAATAAAGTGTGATTAGGTTGATAATAACTTTTCAAATCCTAGGAAGGGAACAAAGTAACTAAAATCATTATTTCTAATCAATCTAATCAATCAGAAATCAAGCTAATCAAGCACAACTGGTGGTTAACATTGGACACGGCAATGGAAACCATGATGATGGGGCATAGTGAGACATACCAAAGCTAGAGATAGGTATGCCTGAGCTAAATCCAGTGCAATGCAATCTACCAAATTGTGAATTGGAAGCTCTTATACATATCACATACATAATATAGCCTTGATCACACCGACTGCAATGGATGTAAAATGCAAATTCTGTTCTGGAAGATATGTATGTAAAAAGAACAGTGTAATAATAACATTGATGGATTTACTCTTCCCTAATTAACCCATGAACCCATAATATGTCAAATATTACAGCTTTATTTTTCATCGTTTAGAAGTTTATTTTGCAAACTTTACCCATAAAGAATTTTTTTCCGATTTTGACTAGCTCTCACTTTACTTTAATCCTACAAATATGTCAATTACAAAGACAACAAATTCCAAATACAAAATGTCATACACATTCTACAACAAGAACAAACCCATATTATTATATTGTTTATATATTATTATGCAGACTTTATTACAATAAAAGTTAAGCCCATTTTGTATCGTTGTTATAAACAGTAAAAACATTCTTAAGGAAGGACAGTCTGGTTATGTTTAAATCGCACAACACAACACTACAAATTTTCGTATAGGATAGTTCATATCGTAAAGTTAGTAGCTAAAATATAAGTAAATACGTTGCAAAGTATTATTGACTATCACAAAACAAATATTATTTTAACATTTTTGTTTTATATTTTCATATTGAACATAGTTTAATTACACTTGACCATCTCACATCTCGCCTCAAAAAAAATCTTTTCTTTTACAATCATGTGCTTCAACTTAAGTTTTAAGTCACAAGATAAAATAATGGATATTGAACACCATAATATGAATAGGAATCATTTAAGGTATACTAAATGTTGATGTAAATTTCAATGTTTAAAATCATCAAACTTATTTAATCGTACAATAATAATATTTTTAACTGATTGAAAAATGATTATCCAAATTAAACGACGTATTTTCATGTGAATATATATAATATATCGATTAATATACAATCTGAAGTTCAGATTCTGAACCATAAAATCACAAGAAAATAATATGCACCACCGGTTAAATTAAATCTTTGACACTTTTAAAAAAAATCTACCTTAATCTTCCTTTTTAAGTCAAGAGATAAAACATTTTTATACTGAAAAATTAATAGGTAATACCTACAATATATACATACACGACACGATTTATCATATTATTCGGTTTTGAAAAATTTAAGCTATATAACAATTATGATACAGATTCATTATTGCACTATCGTTTTTTATTTACGTATGAGTGGTGGGTTGACTGACTTTTCAAAATATGTATGTAAAAGCTTACAAGTGATATATACGTACATTTTATAAATATTATTACTGATGACTTTGATATCGCAATTTTTACAAATTATAGCAGTTTGATAAGTACAAGAATGTACATGTAATTTTTACCGCTTACAAGGTAGTTACATTCAGATTCGTTTAATGCTTTAATTAGTTTTTTTCTCCAAAATTAGTATTGGTTCCGATTATAATAGGAAATAAGGTGGATTATGAAAGCATTTTGTGACGAAGGTCTCATTGTATTACACAATTTCTAGAATGTGAATTTCATAAATATAATAAGCTGCTTCTGTGATTAGTCGAAGATACCTTGGCCCCGCTCCTTCTATATTCTTAAAACTGATGAGTAGATTTTTCGAATGTAAGTAGACAATAAATTATTGTATGAATGATCATAAATTACCTTCTTGGCTGATATTTTAGAACAGCTTGATATATGCTTCACTTAATTTTTATGATAGTATGTTGGTTTAAAGACACGGTTGATTTGACGTGAGCTAAATTCTCAGTACTAGACAGTTCCTGAAATACTATCTTGCTGGCCAGCTAGTTCATTTTCTTTTTCACTTGAATCACTTGGCTGAGAGGCTGGAATTGCTTTTTCCTCCCACAGGGTCGCCTGTTCTTCCGCATTGATATTCGGTACGGTGACAGTAGATTCAAGTATTGGTTCTTTATGCGAGTTGTTGATAATGAGTGTCTTCGGGAAAGACGTATCGTTGTTTTGGCTCCCATCTTTCTCCTCTTCAACGTCAGAACATTCCAAACGAGTAGTGGATAAATCTCCATTTATTTTGTCCCCACCGTTAAGATTCTCCTCCGATATTTTCCCTAATCTAGTGACCTTCCTGAAGATATTCGCTGAAAATATTTATAACAAAGATAAGGCACGTTTACTCCCACATTTAAACCCATAAGTAATAAATAATAATACAAGAAATAAATAAATGAAAAATACAACATTTTTAATTATGAATTTTTTTCTTATTTTGCAAACAAAGCCATTCGAGCCGCGTTTTTACAAGCCGTAAAGCAAAACGGCCCAGCGGCCTCTATCTTGGCTTTGTACATGTGCGTTAGCTACTAAAACAATTTTAAAAAATTAATAAAACACAAAAAAGTATAAATCGATTTACAACAAATTGCTTTGCTTACATTTTTTCTTTTTCCGACCAGTACCGTTCAAACTGTTATTCAGATTAGCTTTAATCTGCTCGGAAGTATTACTCATGCTTTCTTTGTTAGTAAGATTAACCTCACTCTCGCGCTTGCCACAGAAAAGTGATGAAAACACAGTAGAAAAGGATGAGTTGGAGTCGAGGGATTTTGTGGTTCCTCTGTAAAACATTTGTTTGTAAAAATAGCCACTCATTCACTCACACACTATCGCACGCAATGAAAATGATTTTGGTAAAACAAACTACATATTGCACAGTTAAAAGTTAAGAGAAAAACAAGAAAAAATACATATATATATAATATATATATAATGGAAAAGAAATGAATACGTGCAATTATATATGTATAGCAGACAAACACAACTAGAGATAAAAGACTATTTCGACAGATAAAGTAAGGCAAAATGAAAATAACTAAATTTACCAAATTACAGCTTGAAAAAATGTATACTTCTCATACTATAAGACTCGGAAGTCTCGTATAGTGGTATCACAAACGTATCAGAACCAAACTCAGGATGTTAATATTGATTGCTACTTTGAATCATTACTCCGGTAATACTCACTTTATCAGATCCATGAAAATAATAACAACAAAACGCAATTAAACGGCAAATAATTATTGTAATGATGATGAATCACACTAATATATAGTGATTTCAACGGAAACACTCAAATGAAAAAAAATTGAATTCACGAAATAAATCTAAACTTTACGTTTCTATAAATGTAGGTACATATATAATGTAGGTTAAAACTTCTACAAAAATTAGATAAATGTCGTTGAGCATGCATGGTTCTTTCAATTAAATTTTTAAAAAAATACACTTACAGCTCTATATCATAAACTGTTGTCTTCGCACAATATGAAGGCGCTCTCACGTGACATTCTTTGTGACAGACCATTTTACAATCGCGACACTGGTAACCTTGTTTGCCTAATGAAAATGGAAGTCGGACTGTACAGATTTCGCAAATCTTCCCACTGGAAAAAGTAAGCATAACATATTAAGTTTTACATGTAATATTTCATATGCCCATAAGTGATATTGACCATTGACGAATTAAACTTACGTAGGAATATGTTTTGCAACAAATGTATGATCGTTGTATATGTGAAGTTTCTTTCCTCGCTTCTTCCATTTTCCACTTTCGGCGAGATGGGGTGGAACCAAGTAATATCTGGAAACAATTGTGCCGTGAAAAGTCATTATGTATCATATATTATATTAGGCATTTACTTTAGAATATAACATATGAGTGCATTTCAACTTACTTTCGAATTCTATTTTCCATGCATTCAATAACCAATGTGGAATTTTCATGCACGTATGTTGTTGTTGAATGACCACTAATTGCAGATAGCTCGGACACTGAAGATCTGGCTGATCCAAAACCACTTCCAATAGTCAACCGACCCTGTGACAGTAAGCTCTGCCTGTCAGCCGAAACAGATCTCTTAAAAAGATCGTCCTTATCGGACACAGCCGGCTTTTCCTCCTCCGTGTCTCCTCGTGTGTCACCG
The DNA here is from genome assembly GCA_027744095.1 of Zhuqinia jingwanae. Lineage (NCBI taxonomy): Eukaryota > Metazoa > Arthropoda > Collembola > Entomobryomorpha > Paronellidae > Zhuqinia > Zhuqinia jingwanae. Next base: position 7,524 of record JAHZNC010006635.1, on the reverse strand, counting down.
GTAACCACAGAGTGAGATCTTGTCTTTGATAGGCGACGGCGCAGTGACGTGAAAATATCACCTCTTCTTGTTTTTCTTCTTCCTCGGTGATCTACATGAAAATAGGGTTGATTAAAAGCAAAAAAAAAAACAATTGACATGGACTTTTGTTAAAATTTTGCAGCAATACCTTCCCCATACTGTCCAGGCAAACCAGCGTCCTCATCTCCAGTGTTGGCAGATGCCTACAATACAATAAAAATCATACAATTAATCAGCCATATTTGCACATTATTGCACATATTGGTCTACATTTGATGTAGTAAGTTATTTGCTTGTGCGTATGTACTTAATATTAATGTCTAAGGGCCAATAATTATTAATTCATAACGGGCCAATGAGGGTTAGCTTTGAGTTGTTTTTAGTTTCACGTATGTTGAGTTAATTTTAAACAACACAATACAACACAGGGACAATACAGGGCAAGTTAGTTTTATATATTATCATAAGCGACGACGAGCGCTATTATTTTTTCAAATAGCGGATTTTTTTTGCATTAACATTTTTAGGAGAATCTAACCTTCTTCAACACAGAAGATATATGATCATCCGAATCATCATCAACTTCGGCATATGAACCGTCAGACATTTTCTCAATCTGATCCACATCATGATTAAACCATCAAATTGAACACAGACATCAAAGATCGTGATAGGTCCAACGTGAAACAACAATTGAACGACAAACCAGGTTTTTCACCGCACGACAGACGACGGAGGGAATAAAAACAAAATAAAACATGTAGCAGATAAAATACTGTTAAAAGCAATATAAAAGAGCAAACACGAATACATACAAAATACCAATTAAAATGCAATCAATCGCAAACAAAGGAATACAATAATGGATATAAACTAATTATAATTAATCAGAATATTATAACTTGTGTCTACAATGTAGTAGCGTTTACACACATATTTTACCTTAACTATCGGCCTAGATAATGGCGGTGTAGAATTAGCGAGAGGAAGGGGATCCTACACCAGTCAAGGAATATACAGAGAAATATTTAATAAAGAATACTGATTTTAGAATTCACACAAATAACATCGCAATTACTTAAATCATCGCAATAGAAATTGGTTAAAAAGCTAAATCAATGTAACAACTGTAAAAATATACCACACAAATGAAGTAAACAATAAATAACAAGAATTAAATATTAGCTAAAAGTCTAAAATATTGAAAAATGTTAATAGTATTATTATTTATATTAAAATACAATCGCAATTGAAACAAAACACACAGAATCGGAATTGCGAATCGGAATTGATTAACGCGGATAGAAGACCAAACAGTTGTTAGACAGATTTGAAAAATGTATAAGTTTAGGTAAATATTATTGATGGTAAATATCTTAGTAAGGATCACGTTCAACTAACCCTCTGAACCGCATGAATTATCAGAGTGCTTTTTTCAGCATTAGGAACAACATTCCGTTCAAACTCTTTTAATACGTTTTCAGTAAAAGCCCCTGAGTTGGCGTCGGGAGGTTTGGTAAAAACGGTTCGTGTGGTTTTAATTAAATTCCCATTGGGTGATACCTTTTCAGTTATCTCATGAGATTTAAACTCCTTTTCATCCAGAAACGTAAACTTGGAAGCGTGAAAAGAAAAAAATATTTTAAAATTGAACATCCGTAAACGACAAAATTGATAATGATATACTATTCACTATTATAATATATATATTCATGTTATATTCGTGAAATACTTGAACTTCTATCGCTCCAGTAAAGTTTTCAGACACTTCCATTTTCCGAGATTTTAATGGTAACGCGCGGGGTTTATCGTTTCCAATGTCATCCATTGATATTATGTTGCATCCCAAAAACCTGTTACCACTCTGGTCATGTACCTCAAATAAAAGTTCGCCAATTCCAGGAACAACGTTGCTGAAAACGAGTAAAAACAAATGTGAAAACACGTGAATACGTATATATATATAGACACTGTGCAACTATTTAAAAAATACCATGAATAACTTACAAAACAAAGTTTTCATTCCAAACAGGGCTATTCTTCTCTTGTGTACTGGTCTGAAATTTTTGAGGAGGATCGTCCAACTCAACTACGACATAAGGTTCAGAACAACCCTTCAAAATACCCAAGTCAGTTCCACGAACAACTTTGACAAGTAAATACTTCTTATCGCCTGCAAGAGGCATCAGTTCAGGTGGATGAGGAAACTCTTCAAGTCGCTCCAACTCAACATCCACAACTGTATTACGTAGAGTTGCAGTGATCCTATCCGCGATATTCTCAATGGCTTTAGAATCCAGTTCTTTACTCCCTTTGGACTGTTTGGACGGACTGCTGCCATTAATGGACATGCAGATTTCAGGCCATCCGTCCAACTTAATGATAGCCACTTTGTTTTTCGTTTCAAGTAATGTACTTAATCGCCCAGTAAGGCGATCTACACAGAAGTTGCATCTTTTCATTCCAAGCTCTTTGGAGGATACAGTTATTTCCCCTATCATTTTAACCTCACAGTCAGCCGTTACTTTCTGCAAGACAAAATAAAACAATTCGTTTTTTTTTTCATGTCATAACAGTATGTATATTAATTCTATGTATATATGTCTACATACCACTGTGTTTGGCTTGACACATTCAGCAAATACATTCGAAAGACCAATCTTGTCATCAACTGAAGCATTCACAACTGTAATGGACAGCTCATTCTGCGAATAAGGTTCAAATCCAAATAATATTATAGTACACATATTTTATAATATGCCGTTACGGTATTGCCGTATATTATTTATATCACACTTTTTCATACAAACGAAGGTACACAATTATGTATTTCATTTCATACCTTTTTATCAATGTCTCTCAAAGATCTATTCATGGCGTCGATGAAAGATTCCCTTACTTCATCCCATGTTCTTGTCTGTGAATTATTAAAGAGCCAGTCGTGGCATTTATTCACATACTCAACAACGTTATTATCAGGACCACTGCAAGTGGAAGTGGTTCCAGCAGCAACATAATCTCCAATGATGGAACCGGCATCAAAACTAAAATCTGCATCTCTAGTGGAGTCGTCTCTTGATACTCTTCTTCTTCGTAACGGTCGTTGCGGCCTGTTTGACTGGACAACCTTTGGTCCAGTAAGAGTTTCCACCACTTTTGAACTACTGACAGCTCCTCTTGCAGAACCATTCAAGGTAGTTTCAGTGTTAGTAACTGATTTGCTGTCAATACTAGGGATGGCAGTAACGTCGGCTTGATGGACTTCCTCCTCAAGTTTTGGTGTTCCTTTGACGAAACGGATGTAAACATATTTTACAATAGCTATCGCCAAAAACACAAATATAACCCAGCCGGTTAACAGCATGCTGATCGTATCCATGTCTCGGTTGTTTCCTATACCTAAAAATAATAATACATCATTTTTACTTCAGCATGTCAGAAAGTTAAATTCATAGTGTCTTGTGCATGATTAAGTACTAGGTATATTATATGTATTGTGGTAAGGCACCAACCGCCAACAATCTCACAAAACAGGTCATCAACCCGTTCAGCTAAATCTTCTTCAAACATTTTATAACTTCTGAGATTCTAAATACAGTGACGTGATATTTTAAAAATAAGTATGGATTAAAAAAATAATGGCAGCTGGAACTTTGCTAACAGCAATAATTATCGACATCAGTATTTAATCGCGTTTAAAAATGTATACCAATTAAAATTTCTACGTATATCCTATGATAAGTTATAGAAGACCTTCAATTCGTTTTTTTTCTTTGGAATCAGAAATTCATTTCGTCTCTGATCACTGCCTACTACTGTATAAAAAAGGTTAATATGAACAAAATTTCCTCCAGAATTCTCCGCGTTAAAATTTACGACCATGCTTAAGTAGCATAAAAATATCCACAGAATAATAATCGAAATTAGTCTAAACAAGAAAATAGTCGAAAAAATAGGGACCAATGAGTATGGAACTAAAAATAAATAAATCAATGTGGTTTACTACTTTTTGCTTTCTTGTATTCATTCACCGATATTGCAACGGAAGTTTAGTGCTTTTACACACACAAAACACAATACAAGCATGTCATGGAACGGTATACCTACAGTTTGTATAAAATATGGCAACGGCAACGGCACTTGTGCGATAACACTAGATGTAAAACGTGTGTTTGGCTTACGTTTGGAAATTGGTTCAAGAAAGTATTTGCAGTCAGACTGTCGTTGCGATGCTGTGTTATTCCAAATATCTCGAAAATGATTTGATTATTAGTAATATTCGTCGGTCCGTAGTACTCCGTATATACTTATAGTGATAATAGTTCTGGTATTTCTTCCCAACTATTACATACACCAGCTCCGGGGATATTGAGGATGAACGTTACACATTCACTCCTACAAACAGGAGGATGCATTTGCAATAGAGTTCTGTAGCGTAAAAAAATAGAAAGTAAAAGTGGGTTCACCTTCCTATTGCATTAATAATACATGGTTCAGCTGCATTCGTTTGTATATGATTCTGTTGGGAACAAATAGTTACGTTTTGAGTGCATTACATTTTCAAAGACATTTTTTCAGAGCATATGTACATTGAAAATCAGTTTGTGATAAAAAAAACAGTACTTGTTAATGCATCATCTCCACATCTACGTAAATTCTGCAAAATCACTTTTTTGTACATAAAATGTAGCTATTTTTCTCAATCAGTCTAAATGTTTGTTTGTGCATCAATAATAGATAATTAAGTTAAATCATATAATTGTTGACACTATAATACGGGCTAGTTTAAACACTCGTTGTACTGAATCTACGAATATGTACTACACTACACTTATCCACCGCACATTCCGGCTGAACTGTAATGGGGATTGGCTGTTCTAAAATTAGCACCTCACTTCTATTTCTAGTGGTGATAACAGTTTGAAAAAAAAGTTATAAACTTTGTCTAGAGTGAAACAAGTAAAGAATATGTTTTAGTAGCAGTTGGTCTGTGTGATGCGGAAGCAGTCGTTTGCGTTTTGTGAGATTCTGCTGGCATCATCGTAGTGGTAGAATGTTGTCAAGGCAGGCAGTCCAATCCACGCTTCACGCGAGACTTGACAATTTGGGGAAGCTACTCACTATTACGTTATCAGTCAATTCAAATCTTCCAGAACAAATTTCAAAACATCACTGAAATGGAACAATACAAAAAATACAAATGTGATCACTTTATACAGATAAAACAAATTTATTTGGTGGAAAACTTAATTATCCACCTCACCTGAATTGGTCCGAGTATTAAAAAATCGAAATGGGAACTATTGAGTATTTTCTTCTCGTAATATAGCTCACACTCGTCTTAGTAAACGCATACTTTTTTAAAATTGCATATTATACAGGTAACAAGAGACTAGATTTATTGCGAATGGGTCCACGCAGTGAATAAACAGTAAATGAGATTCTGAAAGGCGAAAGAAATATTATTTCTCAATAAAACGTTCCGACCAAAAAGAACATTTTTTTTGTCTAGAACACTTGACACGCTATATTTATATAATGCCAGAAAAAATAGACTCTTGACCTTGATCCTCTAGATATTAAAAGACAAAAGAGCTGATTATATCTTGCTGCTATGTGTGCATACGGAAATGGGAAGCTCATTCAAAGTTGAACTGGAAGTATAGCGCTTGACAAACATCCTCTTCCATATTTTAGGAGCAGCAATAGAAAGGGAGAGGATATTTCATCCCCGTTTGTTTTGTAGTTGTAATGCTGGCGTACCCCGTATCCGTATCATACAAAGTACCTAAAATATTAAACCAATATACAATATTATTTTTTATTTTACCACTTTCACAGAGAAATATAATGGAATGTACAATGTAACTACGTACATACACCAAACCAACAACAAACCGCTAAGAATAAGAAGCTAGGAAAAATACCTCCTAAAATGCGCATATTACCATCATTTCACTTTCAAACTTGTGTTGTACACACAATATTACACAACCCGTAAAAAAGGCTAGTGACTAGTTCCAGTGAAAATATAGAAAAGTCATAATAAAAAGACTTCCAAAGTCAATCTCGGGGGATTCATACTTTTCACTCGGCTACTTTCGACTATAATATTGATATTTCCGAAACCATTGTGGATGTGCTTACATAAGGACAGAACATACTGAAATACCGAGAGAAAGGATTCTCAATATTCTCATTCTGTCACCCTTCTAAACAAACAAAACAAGACAACTTAGAACTTTATACTGTGTACTAAACAATAAACTAAGAAGAGTAACAATATTTGAACATAGGTACCATCCTACATCCTTCTACTTACTACATAATATATTATAAGCCCATCCAACAATAATGTGAATTAGGAACAACTAAATTCATTCCAACAATGGAATTGCAAGCATCTTGTTCCTGTGTGTAGGTGTAGGTAGGGCATATTATATTCCTTTTAAATTGTTCAAAGCAGATATGACGTAATGCAGTGGTATATCCACAGGAAAATGGAAGAAGAATTTAACATTGCATTGTTGAAATGTGAATCACAATCACAAACGCAGTTGACAGTATGGAATGGAATGGAGTGGGTGCATTAAATGCACTCCCCTCCATTCTCAATGCCGTTCAATGCACATGCACAGAATTGTATCATGGGAAAAGGAATGAGGGCTGAACAGACACAATCTTCACTCAGCATATAACCAAAAGTCTAAAAATATCCTTCAACAACCACCACCACCACTACTACTACTAATCACGGATATGTGCTAACATTAACTCAATCAGTTAGCTGGTTGTGTTGTATACAGACAGGTGCACATTTGCAATAAAAATATTAGGATTATTACAATGTGTACAAGTACAAAAATAACTTTGCTTGAAAACAAACCTTTAACACAGAAGGCCAAGTGGAATAGAGAAAATATGCCCATGTCCGGTACTTAAAGCACTTAAAATAATGTGATTTAGTGACTTACTAATGATATACTAATTAATATAGCATGTTGATAAAATAATTTATAAAATAAATCACATCACGATCACAAAAACACAGGAGAAAATCCTGAGAAATCAGCACCAGCAGCTCAAACAATCCTAATTTCTGACGTAAGCTCTCAGGTGACAGGTAGTACGTAAACAATGAGTCAGATGTGCGTAACCTCAACCCTCACCCTCATTCTCCGCTCCGACTGATTGAAATGCATAGGGTATTGTTGTGTTGCATCACCTGCTATCTCATGAATGAGAGAAACCCCCAAAATAAGACAAACGCAACAACAGGGAAAAGCACCAGCAGTCAAATCTTTGTTCAGTTCATATACACTCGACTCAACAGTGTTTAGTAAACAACCGAATCAAATTCCTTTGTTGCCGAAATCTCTGCGTCAAAATAGAAGCCAACCGAAGCCATGCAATTTTCAGATTATTTCGTGCGTAGATTCCACCATCCACATTCGAACTAAATGATAATGGAAATATTATTTTAACACCAGAAATTGATTAATA